>NW_004624843.1:280999-314065 GCF_000247695.1 Heterocephalus glaber | reverse complement strand
AGAATGCAGAAGATCATCAAGAAGATCATACACCCTGACCAAGTGGGATTCATCCCAGGGATGCAGGGATTATTCAACATATGCAGATCAACAGATATAATACTCTATATTAATAGAGCCAAGGACAGAAGCCATATGATTATCTCAATAGATGCATAAAAAGCGTTCGACAAACTCCAACACTCATTCATGATAAAAACGCTAAAAAAATTGGAATAGATGGTCTCTACCTTAAACTGATAAGGGCCATTTATGAAAAACCAACAGCCAATATCATACTAAATGGTCAGAAACTGAAATCCTTCACACTAAACTGAGTAACAAGACAAGGATGTCCACTATCACCACTCCTGTTTTGGAAAAATTAGCCACATCAATTAGACAAGAGAAAGAAATAAAAGGAATAAAGATAGGAAACGAAGAAGGTAAATTGTCATTACTTGCAGACATGATACTGTGTACAGAAGACCCCAAGAACTCCACCAAAAGTCTTCTAGACTTAATAATTAAATTTAGTAAAGTAGCTGGATACAACATCAACACACAAAAATCAATAGCTTTTCTGTACACAAACAACAGACTCACTGAAAGAGGAACTGGAGAAATAACTCCCTTCACACAATAGCATCCAAAAAACTGATACCTAGGAATCAACCTAATAAAAGAAATCAAAGACCTCTTCTCTGAAAACTATAGCACTCTGAAAAAAGAGAGCTAAGAGGATATCAGAAAATTGAAAGACATCACTTGCTCCTAGTTAGGAAGAATCAATATAGTGAAAATGGCCATACTTCAAAAACTACTATATATATTCAATGCAATCCCAATTGAAATTTCAGTGGCCTACTTCACCGACCTTCAGAAAACAATCCAAAAATTCATTTGGAACAAGAAGAGACCTAGAATAGCAAAAGCAATTCTAGGCAATAAAAACAAGGTAGGGGGTATCACAATCTCCAATTTGAAACAATACTACAAAGCTACTGTGATAAAAATAAAAACAGCATGGTACTGGCAAAGAAATAGACCCAAGGACCAGTGGAACAGATTAGAAGAGCAGAAACAACTCCAGACACACTCAGCCACCTAATCTTTGATAAAGGAGCCAAACACTCTCACTGGAGGAAAGATAGACTCTTCAATAAATGGTACTGGAAAAATTGGGTTTCAATTTGCTAAAGATTAAAATTAGACCTATATCTCTCACCATTCACTAAACTGAAATCAAAATGGATTAAAGATCACAAATATTAACACAGAAACACTAAACTTTCTGGAAGAGAGGTTAGGTAGAACTTTTAAAGACGTTGGGGTAGGAAAAGAGTTCATGAACAAAACCTCAGTTGCACATGAACTACCACAGTCAACAAGTGGGACCTCTTCTTATTAAAAAGCTTCTGCACAGCAAGAGAAACCACCAACAGCATGAAAAAAATTTTACGAGCTGTTCTACTATCTGGAATATATAAAGAACTTTAAAAAATCAGACCTCTAAAACTTAAAGATCCAGTCCAAAAATGGGCATCTGAAGTGAACAGAAATTTCACAGACAAAGAAATAGAAATAGCAAATAAATATTTGAAAAACCTTCAACATCACTGGTCATTTGAGAGATGCAAATGAAAACAATGCTGCGATTCCACCTCACCCCAGAAAGCATGGCTGCTATCATGAAATCAACCAATACCAAATGCTGGTGGGCCTGTGGGGAAAAAGGAACCCTTCTCCACTGTTCGTGGGAGTGTAGACTGGTGAAACCACTGTGGAAATCAGTATGGAGATACCTCAAAGAACTAGGATTAGAGGTCCCATTTGATCCAGTTACTCCCAGCTATTCCCAGCTGGGTATCTTCCCAAAGAATTTAAAAAATCACACCACAGTAACATATGTGCACCCATGTTCATAGCGGCACAGTTCATAATAGTTAAAACTTGGAAACAGCCTAATTGCCCATCAACTGGAGACTGGATAAAGAAAATGTGTGTGTGTCGTTTTTTAATAAAATGGAGTACTACTCAACCATGAAGAATGAGAAATTAGATACTTTTGTAGCTAAATGGATGCACATTGAGGAGATACTATAAAATGAAATAAATAGGACACATGTTTAAATGCTGAATAGATTCTCTGGTGTGAGAAACTGAAAGTGCAAATAAGAATCAAAATGTATAATAGATAATGTGTAATAGGAAGAAAAGGGCAAAGGGGAGGGGATGTGAGCGGGGTAGGGGAAAGGAAAGAAGGGAACGGAATTAATAGGAGAAAAGGAAAAAATGCAATAAAGTCTTTATAAATAGAAAGGGGTGGAGGGGTTGAAGGAGGGCAGGGGAACGGGGAAAAAATAAGTATCAAGATATACTATGTAAAAGTACAAATCTCCAATGATGAATGTCATTATATTGTATACATAAAGTGTAGCATAAAATTAATTTTTAAAAGAGATTAATTTATATTACATTAATATTTGTGGTATAATATCTGTCTAATTTTGAAAACAACCACTATTATTAATTTGTGATGTATTATTTTATAGATTAAAGACAGACTTGGAAAGCTGAGGCTATTCCACAGTGGTAGAGCATTTGCTTCACATACAAGTGGTCTTGTGTTCAATTCCTAGCATTACAAAAATGAAGAGTTTAGCATAAGAAAACTGACCTGGAGAAGATATATAACTTAAGTAAATAATTTCAACAGCTAATAAATGGTTAATCATGGTCTAAAAGATACTCTGAGTCCAGTAGTTTATATTTTTGCGTCCTATATATGTTGATACTCAGAACTCAGAGTTCAATTTGATGTATGGTACAGTGCGAACTTGAAACTTTTTTATTGGATTACAAACCTGTTATTAGCATGCATAAATAATACTAATATTTGATCAGCTTTAAAGACATCTGTTCATTTATCTGCAATAGCAGATAATTAATAAAAATTTGCACTTACACTAGGTTCTAGCAACATTTCTATTATAATCTCAAATTAAATTTTTCAATACATTCTTTTAATTTTATTTCAGTAGAAGCAATTATATATTTTTTTTCCCTTACCAAGAATCGAACTCAGGATCTTGCACTTGCGAGGCAGGCACCAAATCACTGAGCTAAATCCCTGGCTGCTGAAGCAATTATAATTCTGATTTCACTCTTACTATCTTTGGAAGCATACTAAAAACTAATTACAACTCCCCCCACCAAGTACTATGAGAATTAAAATGAACATCATAGTATATATGAATATTATTTTTTAATCTTTAAGAAATTTTATTAGTACACATTTACCATTCATCATAGGGAATTGTACCTGTATGTGTGTCTTACTTCTTTTTTTCCCATTTCCCTCCTTTCCATTCAACCCTTCTAATCCCTCCTCATTTACAAAAGCCTTTTTTTCCATTTTTCCCTTCCAAATTTAAAGAAATTAGAGGAATCTTTCTACATTTCCAAACGTATGATAATAATCAAGGTATTGCTTACTTTTTTGGCTACAACTTAGTATTTTAGAAGGTTAAAATTTCCACAAGCTTAAATATTGCAAAATTATTTTAAAATAGTAAATTTGTGAAAATCAATTAACAAGACACAGCAATATGATGTGCACAAGAAATCCATTTTAATTATAAAGATCTTGAGAGTTCAAAAACAAAGAGATAGGGAAAGATATACCATGATGAAAATAATGAGTAGAAAAGTTCATAGCTTTATTAATTTTAGGGAGACTTCTGAAAAAAAATTATCAGGAATAAAGAGAAACATTACATATTGATAAAGGACTCCATTATCCAATGAGATATACTAAATGTGTACATACCCTAGAAAATAAAATATCAAACTACATTCTCTTTTTGCATGAGACAAAAATTAACAGAACCCATAATTCAAAACCAAAGATTTTACAAAAAAAGGAGAAAATTCCAGCCAAATATCTCATGAAAATCCTTTAAAAAATGCAAACATAACAAGAAGAATCATATAGTCCACACAAGTGTAATATATTAATGGTGTGCAAGTCTGGTTCAATATTTGAATATTTAGGAATGTATTTAATTTCATCAATATGCAAAACAAGAAAAATTATATAATCAAATTTAAAAAAGATTTGATAAAAATCCATTACCGATTCATGACAAACACAAAACAAAAAGCCTTTCAGTGAAATAGGAATAGAAGGAAATTATCTCAAATGATCATTTCTGTTAAAAGATAACATGACAGCATTGTGCATAAAGATGACATACTCTATGGAGAGAGACTGGTCAATTTCCCTCTAAGATGGAGAACAAGACAAGGATTTCATATCTTAGTACTCTTGTTTAACATTTTACTGCAAGTCTTAAACAGTGTCATAAGACAAGAGAGGGAAATAAAATGCAATGGTTTATGTTATGTGTCAACTTGACTGGGCCGTGGGATACAGAGATATTTGATCAAACATTATTCTTGGTGCCTCTTTGGGGGACTTTTTGGATTAGATTAACATTTAAATTGGTGGACTGAGTAAATTATGTGAGGGAGCCTCATTCAGTCAGTTGAAAGCTGATTCACTCGTAAGGAGCAGAGAATGCTTCCTGCCTGACAACCTTCAAACTGGGATTTTTCAGACCTTTGAGGCTCAGTGAAATATTACCTCTACTTCAGATGAGAATTACCCTATCAATTCTCCTGAATCTCCAACTTAATGACTCATACTGAAATTCTGAAGGCATGCTAACCTCTATAATCATGTGTTGTGATCGAAATATTTTATGTCTCTGCCCAATTTCTATGTTCAAATACTTATCCCAAGGTGGTAGCATTAGGAAGCAAAGTTGTCCTGAACATCACTATCAATCTCATTGATCTAATTGATATCTGTAGAATACTCATTCCAACAACAGCACAGTATACATTCTTCCCAGCCTCCATGAAAAATTCACTGATAGTTTACATTCTTGGCCATAAGCACATATTATAAAAATTTAATGAATAGGAGTGCAAAAATATTCTCAGACCTCACTGATATTGAATTATAGATCAGTCATATTAGAAAAATAGCTTAAAATTCTCAAATATTTTGATATGCAAACAACACACATTTGAGCAATTTGGAGGCCAAATAAGCTCTAAGTTTAACTAAATTATTTTGAAATGAATTAAAATGAAAATACAACTATCTTGTGGGATGCAGTAAAAACAGTGTTCAGAGAAATTTATATCATTAAATGCATATTTTCACAAAAAGGAAGGTCTAAATTCAATCACCTAAGTTTCAGTGAATAATACCTATAACCACCAAAAGAAAGAAAAGAATAAAAACTAGAGTAGAAACCAGTGAAATCAAAAACAAGAAAACAATAAATAGAAGCAATAAAATTCAAAGCTGATTCTCTGAAAAACATAAATTGGTAAACCTCTAGCCAGGTTAGTTTGCCACAATCTCCTTTGGGGAAGAAAGAATTCACCATTAAAACAATCTGGTCCTGGTGCTTTCTTATTTAAAAAATTATTAACTATTGAGCCAATTTCTCTAATATATATAGCACTATTAAGTTTATCATTTCTTCTGGTAAGCATTTGGTAGTTTGTTATTCAGAAACCACCAAAATGATATTTTTGTGGCTGGTGATATCACCTACAACAAAACAAGCAAGAGCTCCTAAAATTAATGAGTAAGTACAGCAAATTTATAGAGTAAAAAGCCAACAAATGCAAATCAATTCACTTCCTATGTAGGTGTTTTGAAATCAATTTACTTCCTATGTAGGTGTTTTGAATGTATCTGATATTAAGGGAAAATATCATTTATAATACTAACAAAAAACAGAAAAATTGAAGTGTGTACAGGCATAAATCAAATAAAATATTCACAGGATCTGTTTTCAGAAAACAACAAAATATAACTGAAGAAAAAAATCAAAAGATGTGCTAAACAAATAGACATTATATATTATTGGATAAAGATCCTGAGATGTCAATTCTTCCCCAACGGATTTATAGAATCACTGAAGTCCTAGTATGTATCCTAATGAGAGATTTACTTTAGTTAATAATACATATCAAAATTATCACATTAATTGTGATAAACTTGAAAGGAGCTAATAGTAGGAGGAAAGGATTTGAGCTACATGGGAACTCTCAAAACTGTCTTCACAGAGTTTCTGTAAATCTGAAACTCTTCTAAAATAAAAAAAAATATTTTAAAAATTCAGAAAGGAACTTTAAAAGAAATGACCACATCTATTTCATTGGATATTGAAATAGTATTGCAGAATATTTATCTTCCTGATTATCTACTCAAGTAGACAAAACTTGTACAGTATATTTTCTTTTGAAATTTATGTTGATAACTATTTGTACTACTCTTTAAACTCTTCAATGGAAAAATAGTTATGTGTTATTTTAATTTTAATATTTACCAATTTCCATGTTAGAAAAGGTGCTAAGTTCAACAATAGCAGATGAGAAAATGCAGTCATTGTTGAGTTACATTGAGCAGAAAGACATGAAATTCTTAACTTGCCTAATAAAAAATTCAATATTCAAGCCCTAAAATTCTGTGCTCCTAAAAGCAGTCTCTGTAATGTTCAGAAAACCTGTGCTGATTTCATTTATAACTTCATTTATTTAAAGCTTATTAATTTACGGGAAGTGATTTTAAAGGGAAATTTTGCAACACATATGTAAAGCAACAAATGCAGATATATTTCTTTATTTCATAAAAGTCAAGGGGGTTCTTTTAATTAATGGATCTTTGACACTTATGGAAAATATCTGGAATTTGAAAATGTCAATGTATTCGAATTTACTAAAATGTGCAATTGTATATAGAAAAACATCTGCAGTTATGTACATGATAGATAATAATATCAGAGCCTTTAACCTTCTTTAATCTATTTCTACTCAATTTTCATAAATTATACTACTGTGGGTCATATGAATTTTATGGCCAGGCTCAAAGTTGAGACAACACACATGTACCTGTTTCTAGCTTGGCTTCAGTCATTCCCTGACAAGGGAGAATCTGTAGTATTTACATATTGTAGGGTATACATGGCACCTTTTGTCTCAAAGAGCTAGCTGCTTTACGGTAATGACAAAATATGTGCCTCAGAATACCTACTTGACACAAATCAGATTAAACTGTTCACACTGAGGCATTCTTTAAAAGTTAAATATAAAAACCAAAGAAATAATATTATATTTTTAAAAAAATCAACAAAGAAGTTCTAAAATAGTGTGTATTCTTAGAGATTCAAATCATACTTTCTATACTATTTTTTAATGAAAATAAGATGCTTTCTGGGAACCATTAACAATCTGAAGAACTATTTCAATAATTTTAGTGGATATAATTAAGCTGGAGTTAGAACAACTGCTGTTTTCACTTCAGTAAGTTATGGCATTCAGCTTCACTCTAAGGAAATTTTGTTTCTGTTGTAAAAATTACATAAAATTGGCTCCAGAAATTAGACATTGCAGCCTCTGTTTCTGTTTAGGTCATAAAGAATGGATTGTGAACGTTCAGTTGAAACATCAAATCTTCCTTTTGTATGAGTTTATTCTTTATTACTTCAGAAAATAAGAATATAAGCCCTAATTATCATAGAGTAGAAGTATTAGGTGGTGAGTATAATGTGTGCTACTTACTTATTATTACTTAAAAAAGAGAGAGCGAAGAGAGACAGAGGGGAGATGACAGAGAAGGAAGGACAGAATGATTCTTCTCTATGACAGAGAATGCTAATATTTTGAAAGATTCCAATGCCACTTAGAACTAAGAGACCTTTGCTTTCTCTGAGAGAAAAAGCAACAGGGTTTTCTGGGAGTGAAGAATTACTTAGCCCCAGAAGGGGTGCCTATGTCCAACCCAGCATGATCTCACCTCTCTCCTTAAGAGTGACCTTTGTGACAGTCCACCCCCTCCACCCATGATTCACAAGATGACGTTGCCACATTATTTTTTGAATGCATCCTTATGTTTATAAAGCTCAAGGAAATAAACACAATAAAGTAATTTATTAAAATATCTAGTCAAACTGATATCAACTTACCACAGTATATTTTATACTGTCTTTTCATCTTGACAGGCAAGTAGCAGGGCAGGCTTTGCTTAATAAAGATTAATAAACTTAAGCTATCATAGCATAATATTCAAAGGTACATCACACTAGAAATTTTCTGCTTCCTTATCTCTAAAAATATACCTTAGCTTCCCCGAATCTATTTCCAAAAGCAAATAGAGAGTGTATGACCCAATAAACAGAATAAATAACATAAATGAGTCGCTGATTTTCAGTGATTCAAATCAATGATGTCCCTTGAAGGAACAAAAGCAATGCACACAAAAGCATTCCACAAACTAGGAATTGAACCAACAGGAGCCTGTGATATCTTTCCTTTAAGAGCATCTGTGTTCATGTTGAGACCAAGCAACTAAAGTCAGAACAGGGGAAGTGCAACCCAAAGGTGAGTCCCACCCTGTTATGATAATCTGGTTTTCATTCTACTCCAGCTGGTGGAAGACTGTAGAACCTGGAGATGTATAGATCATTTCAGTGCCAAGGTCTGCTTTTCCTGGCAGCTCATGAGCTTCAGTAAAGAACAGACTCTGCTATAAAATCAAATACAATTAGAAAGAGGATTTATTAACCCAAATGAAGCTAAGAACATATAAATAGATGGTGAACCTTCCTTTGTAATCTTACTTAATTTCACTTATACTATCTCAAAAGCTGCTTGTATGTATGGATTTATTCTGCAAGGGAAAATCAGAGGCTCAGAGAGATAAAGTGACTTGTCCAGAACAGACACAGCAGCTGAGAGAGGGTGACTTGGAATTTGGTCCTTCATATTCTCTTTAATACCCTAAATGAGGCTTTCCAAAAACTCAGATAGTACAAACAACATTGTTTCTGAAACCAGGTTCCTCTGGGAGTTCCAATACCCTGTGCTAGTATTATTTTATCACATCCACAGTTTTGCCCCAAAATGCACACTCTCCTAGCTGTTGTGTAAATGCATCAGGTACCTCAATCAATAAGAAAGGAATGTTTTTCTGACAAGAGGGTAAGTTAATTTCACAGAGTAAAAACACATGAAAAGGAGGTGTAAGAACAGAAGAGCAAGGAAATGGATGATCATCAGTCAGTGGCAAGAGACCATAAGAGTTTTTATACACTGGGTTTCCAGTGGCAAGCACAGATATTGTAATGCCTGTCATCAGGGAAAAGAGGATCATGAGACCATGTAACACCTAACAGAAATTATTGGAGAATATTCTAGCACTGTGGATGGATACAAGGAATTAAATTCAAGGTAGGCATTATGATTTACATATAAAGATCCCAAAAGATTCACTTACTAATGCAACAGTCCTTAAAGGTAAGGCCTAGTGGGAGTAAATATGCCCCTGGGGTCACAGCCATGGAATGGTATATTCTTGTATCCAGCCTCATCCCTTTTCTCCAGCTCCTTTCCTCTTACTCACTTTCTGGGTGCCTAAGATGAGCAGTTTTCCCTGCCATGTCATTCCCCTATGGTGTTTCTGTTGGAACCAGCCAAACATGGACTGAAACCTCTGAAATCATGACCCCGAGTCAATCTTTCCTCCTTTAAGTTATGTATGTCAGGTATTTTGTCCCAGCAATGAAAAAGTGACCCATACAATGATCTTAGATCATTGGGTTTCCTTGGGTTAAAACCCAAAGAAATCATTGCCCACCTGTGTGAACGCAGGTAAATCATTTTCTTGGAGCTTCAGTTTCCTTATTTATACAACTGGAGTAACAACAATATCTGATTCACATAAGATGTAAAAGTGCTATGAGAATCAAACAGGAAACTATTTTCATAAACATTGTGTGTTCAATAGATGTGAATTGCTATGTCCGATGGGAGTGTATGAAACTAATTACCTCACAGATGAAAGCAATATACTTTTCTTTTCAGTGGTTGGCCAGAATGTAGATTTTAGAGTAACAAGAGTTTGTGAAATAATTAGGCACATAGATAAGTAAATAAAACTTGTAAAAGTGTGATTCTTGTTTAACAACCAAATCCTCAAAGAACATTATGCTAAGTATAAATCCTCTTTCTAATCATTTTTGTCAAATTTATATCTGTAATTTTTATTACTCTTCATGTGCCCACTTTAGTTTGCTATTTCTAGTTTATCTAGGATTTAAATCACTGAATTGGGATCATCAGAATTACATACAAACAAAAATAAGTGGAATTCATCTTGTTGGGGAGTTTGCCTAACAGTGGGGAAGGAGGCAAATAAGAATAGTAAAATATAATCACTAACAGAGGCCAGAGACTATTTTATAATTAAACTCTTTATTGTGAATTGTCCACTGCTTGGCGGACTGGCCATTTTCTGACTTCTAGCTAGAAAGATCATCACCACGCCAAACATCCGATCATTCATATGACACACTTGCCTTTAAAACTCACGACATCAAATACTGCCAGTTCTGTGAAGGACTGACAGATCTGACAAACACAGGGAACTCACACTCAGATAGGATCAGAAGCACTACCAGACAATGATATCAAATCTCGTAGGATATTTAACTGTGCCAGTTAATTTGGTCAATTTGACCTAATTAAGACACTCCTGGAGAGGTGACTGGGTCACAGGGGCACTATGTCTAGCAGTGGATTAATCCAGTGATGTTCAGATGGCTGAATGTGCTATCAGGAGTTGGAAGACTGGATGGGCAGTGGCATTCCTCTAGAGGGTATTGTGCTCTGTTTTTCTCCCCTCTGCCTTCCTTTCCTCCTCCTCCTCCTCCTCCTCCTCCTCCTCCTTCTCCTCCTCCAACTCTCCCCCCGCCCCCGACCTCTCTGAAATGAGCAGCCTTGCTACACTGTGGCTTTCTACCATGATGTTCCTTCCTTGAACCAGGTGACCATGGATTGAAACCTCTAAAACTGTGAGCTAAAATAATCCTCTCCTCCTTTAGTTGAATGTGTTGCATATTCTGTTGGAGCAACAGAAAACCTGATCAACATACTAAACTTCCGTATACTCTTTGCATTATTCTAACATCACATTTTCAGCATGCTAGTCAATTCAAGGGCAGAAGTCTCATTTTATTTGTTTTTGTTCATAACATCTAGTATGAGGTCATTGTGGGAATGAGCAGGAAAAGTTGATAGAACTATAACTCACATAGTATTGCAATTTTTATTGACTGACACAGCAGGTAAGCCCACTGGGATGCTATGTGCTCATTGAGATGCAACAAACACAACTTCACACTTGGCACTATGTACAGGCTTGTGGCTAAGCTCAAGAAGAAACTGGTGACAACAGCTGCATCACAAGAGAACTTCCCCAAGGAAGACACCCTTTGGCTGATCTGGCTATTACTTGGCTGTTGGTTGACTGATAGCCCCCAAAGATCACTCTGTACCCTAATTTCTAAAACCTGTGAATGTTATCCTAAGTTGGAAACAGTGTCTTTGTAGGTGTGATCAAGTTAAGGATTTTGAGAAGAGGAGATCTTCCTGGTCCCACATAAAATTTTAGGCATCCTTATAGAAGAAGAGCAGAGGGAGACTTGCAGCACATTGTAAAGAAGGGGAAGACACAGAGGAGCCAATATGACCACAGAAGCAGATTAAAGTGCTCCAACCACAAGACCAGGAGGCCAGCAACTGCCAAGAGCTGGAAAAGGCCAGCAGTGGATTCTCCCCTAGAGACTCCAGAGGAATTCAGCCTTGCAAATCCTTCGAATTTGGACTTCTGGCCTCCAGAACTGTGAGGGAATAAATTTTTGTTGTTTGAACCCATCTCATTTGTGTAATTTGTTAGAGTAGCCCCAAGAAGTGAATACATTTGGGCTCATTCTTTGGTTTCCCATCATTGTGATGCCAATCCATTCCCATTTTTACAGTGTAGCTACTGTCTCAGGGCCCAGGATCCCCTTTCTATCTCACATATGTCTGTGTAGATCACATCCACTGGGATCTTTTATCCTTTGAGGGGCTCAAGTTGGAATTGTATTGTTTTCTATTCTTTTTTCCCATTTGTTGTAGAAAATGAATGTTTTGCTCATAAGAGCCTTGTGAAGTGCTTAGGAGATAAACCCTATGTCAAATAAAATGCTGGCTTTCTACTAATTCAACTGATACAGTAATTTGCTTTGTTGTTGTTATTGTTGTTGTTCTGGGGATTGAGCCAAGCATCTTTGCACAGACCTATATCTCCAGCTCATCATCATTATTATTATTACTATTATTACTATTATTATTTTGAGACTGGGTCTCACCAAGTCATTAAGTTACCCAGGCTAGGTTTGAACTTGTGATCCTTCTGCCTCAGTCTCTGAGAATGTGAAAATTACAGGTGTGCAATTATTTATATATAGTGGAATCCTATATAGCAGTAGTAGGTACTCAGTTTAATACTGACTGAATGAATGGTGTGATATAATAAATGAATGAATATTTATGTGAGAGGTGCCTACTCAAGGAGAGAACACGCTTAACACTCCTCTATGAAAGTTGGCTTGACTTGGATGTTAAGAAAATAGTCTCCGATGCCTAAGTAGCAGGATTAAAATTTGTTCTGAAACCATCTGTGCAGTACCGCTGTGTGTTTCTGCTCCCCCTTCAAGAAAATGGGGGCTATATTAAGACTAGGAACACTGTGAGGATTATAGGGATTGGCATATTTGAAGAGATTAGACTGTGTCTGGCTCACAAAGTACTATGCTTCAGAATCCATTGCTACATTCATTGTGTGATATTTTATGTCTTACAGCCTGTGATTTTTAAAAGAAGACTCCTGTATAGAAGACATGGAACTGCATGGTGTTGTATTGTCTAAGGATGGAAACACTTGCTTTTCCCATCAGTACTGCCATGCTCCTTTGAGAACATGCAGATTCTTTGAGGAGAAATATTGCATGTTCTTCATCTTGCATCTCTCCTCAGACTACAGCATCCTGTTTCCAGTTGCAATTAAATTTAAGGCTTGGAATGAATAAATTGATTGGATCAATTCTTCCAGAAAGATATTCTTAATAATTGTTAAGGGCACTTGGTATGGCTTCCTAGGCTTAAAAACCCCAGCCAGGGTGGCAAGGAGTAATGACGGTGCATTTGCCAAGCTCATTCTTTGCCAATACACCAAAAATGTGAGCTGGGGTTAGTGTGAAATACTTTGAAATGACATAGAATAGCTTGGATGCCACGATTAAAGAGAACATTTTTACAAAACAAACTTCAAGATTATAGGAAAACTTCCTCAGTGACTTTTTCAGGCCTTTGATTTAATGAACCAGATCTTTCCTTTCCCATGTGGTGAAGCTGACCTAAACCATAATAGAGAAATTGTCACAGATAAACTTGCCAACTCTATGCCAGATACAATTAGTGGCAAACAAACTATAGTCTTTAAAAAGCAGGTGGAGGAATGAACAAAAACCAAATCATGTTTTGGGCCATATCTCCTTTTTCACTGACCAGTCATAATATTTGTGAACCTCTAATTAAAGAGATGGCTTTTTATTTTTCATCTCAGTGCTATAAATATGGCCCTACCAATCATGGAGATCACTGGAGCAGGTGACGAAGCTGAAATGTCTAACCAAGGAGGAAAGGCTTTGAGTGTCATATAATTTTAAGACTTCCTCTCTCTCACTTTTGTTATTTTAGTTTTTACTTGGTTTTAAATCTGACTGCTTTTTCTCAAAGAGGATACTTTTCGTCAAACCACACTCCCCATTCCTAAGGGTCAGCAATCCTCCTAGGGTGCTCTCCATGGAAAATTGAAACTCTGTTTGCTTTGCATTGTGTTTCCAGCCTGCAGCCCACAGCATGTAGCACTATAATATTATATGCACGCAATAAACAGTAGTTGAATAAATAAAATCAAAACCATTATTCTCTTATCTTCAAGTATGACCTATTTCTCCCTCCCTCCCTCTCTCTCTCTCTCTCTCTCTCTCTCTCTCTCTCTTTCTTTCTTTCTTTTTCTTTCTTTCTCTCTCTTTCCTTCCTTTTTCTTTTTCCTTTTCATAATCATACCATTATGGCACTTGGATAAAGTCATGAATAGATATATTTCTCATAAGCACATATAAAGTACTTTCCTAAGATGTCTTAACACTAGTTTCCACCATCTTAAAATCTTCTCAATCAATAGGAAAAGTTCTTTCACTACTCTGTACTCCAGTCTAGCGCTGCTCCGCTTATCCTCTATTGCATTATTTTCTTGTCTTCATCACACTTGATCCTATTGAAAATGGAACATTTACAAGCTTATGGTCCATGTCCACCTCTACAATACAGATGATTATGTCTAAGTGGGAAGGAACTACAACTATTTCATTCAACGCTCTCTTCCCAGAACTTGAATAGTGCCAAACTCATAGCAGGAAGTCAGTAAGTCTATTTAAAATATATTATTAAATTTAAAAATATAATTGTTTAACTTTGTGTGGTGTAGTATTCATTTTTTATTTTTAAGAAAAGCTTTTGAGAGAGTAGTTATATCCACATGCTATTTAAAGTGAATGGATTATTAGGAAATATGAATGAAACACTACGACTCCATTTAAACTTACATATTTGATTTTGAATTGTTTCAATAAATAAAAGCTTTCTCTGTTGCATGTACTATGTTCTTATGGTTAACTAAAATAAGCCAAAAAAATTTTCATTACAATAGAAATATCTGAGGAGTCTGTCACATTTACCTTCATTTTTACCTTACTACAAAATTCCTTTAAGTAGGTTCCAGTAATGTATTAGTGTGAAGAAAATGAACTGAGGAAAGATAAGTTGCAATAAGGTGCACATAAAATCTGAAAATCAAGATAGATGATAGAGAGATAGAGAGATTTACTTTAAGCTTTTTTGTGAGTTTTGAACATAGGTTAGTTCATTTGTGTTGCTATTACAGAATACCATAGACTATGTGGTTTGTGAACAACATAAAATTATTTCTCACAGTTCTGGAAGATGGGGTGCCAGCATATATGGGTTATATTAAGGACCCAGGTCTCAGTTCACACATGTTCATCTCTCTTGGACCTCACATGGTAGAAAGGCTAAAGGAGCTCTGGAATCTCTTTTATTAGGGCATTAATCCAATCCAATCCTTACCACCTACCAAATACCCCAGCTTCAAGTACCATCACATTAGGGAATCAGATTTCAACATGTGAATTTGTAGTGAGGGATACAAAACAACAGCATTCAACCCCTACCCCTCACACACTTAATTTAATTTCTTCTTACACTGAAATAATTTTCACTATATTTTACTGGCGTCAAAAGTCTTACCTTATAGTAAACAGAAGCTTTTGGAGTTAGAGAGTGGAGGATTTTATATATGAGAATAGCATGAGAAATTCAGTAGTTTCAAAGATATGGGGGAGTGTATGTTTTTCCAGAAAACATGGCTATACTAGCTTAGTTTTTTAGTTAGTTTTTTTTATAATAGCTTAGTGTTCTCTAAGAGCACATATTAGAAATCTGAAGAACATGAATTTCAAATTGCCCATTTTTGATACCATTACTCATTTAATATACTCTTGAATCTGAAACAGAAATAAAATTTCTGAATTTTCTATACATGTAAAAACCATATGATTATGAAAGAGTTTACCTCACCCCCAAAGATATCAATCCTTAGGACCATTACCCCTCTCAAATACTATGTTTTAGCAGATACACAGCTAGTAACTGTGCTTAACAGGCTTATGGTGCAACATATAAATGTCTTTTATGGAAAAGAAACACCTTTGGAGGTTACTTTTATAATGAATCTCTTTTCCTGAAGCTCATTTTGGTAAAGAAAATGGAGCTGTCTGCTCTCATGTCGTGTAAGGAATCCATGCGGAATACAGTGAAATCAGAAACAGAGAAACCAGCTCTCTCACTCCATCACCCTCCACAGGAAACAGAGTTATATATAATGCATGTAATGGAGTCCTGTGGGCCGAAGACAAATAGTGCCTGCTGCAGTTTACATTTTCTCTCTACAAGTTATATTAGAAATATCACAATGTGGGGAAACTGTTAAAATGCTTAAAACACAAACCAAGAAGAAAGTAGGCATTTTTAAAGTTAGAGATCTAGTAGATATATTAATGAAACATTCATTGAAAGGCATCATAGAAAAGTTCCTCAAAGGTCAGTGGCCACTTAATTTATCATCCAAAAGGAAATACACTGGGAAGTGAAAGTTGATGCTATTAATAATTAAGTGACCCTTCAGGAACCAACAAAACACGTGGTCACACTGATCAGAGCTTTGCTCTTAGCCCAGAGTTCATTCCTCCTGGCCCCTTTCCATTACCCAAACAACACCGGTTTTTTCAGCAATTGTTTATAACTAATGTCGCTATAGGACTTTCAACCTTTTCAACCCTTTTTGATTTTCCTTCTCCTGTACAATTCTGCAATACTCATAATTGGTTCCACATATTGGTATTACCTTTAACATTCACTAATATTTATTATGTGTTAGTTTTATTTCTGTAATTAAATTGTAAGTTCCTGAAGCCAAGATACTTGGTCTATTTAAAAAATCTCCTTAAGGTTCAAAAAATTCTCCTGGAAAGAGTTACTAAACAAATAGTTGGTTTCTTATTTATTTCCTATATTTTCAAAGCCTCTTTCAGGTCTTTCCTCTCCTCTAATGGTTTTCAAATCAAAACAGAGATAGTGGGTATATTATTTGCTGAAACACTCGGTCTTGTAACAATGCTTCAGTTGTTGAAACTGATCACAATATACAACATGATATCATTCTAGCTAGTTGACAGGCTATTTGGATAGGGATTATGTCCTATTTCTAGAGTCCCTCGCTGTACTTAAATCTAGCAGTGGTAGGAAAACATCTAATAATTGAATCCCTAGAAGCATCACTGTTATATTCACTGTCTACCTACATAAGGTCATAAAGTATCAAGTAGGCCCAAAGTATCAGTGGCCAAGATAGCATGGAACTAACTACATCCTAAGTTATATATAGGATAGGGGAGAAGTCTGATCTGAGGCATGGTGGGACAAGCACAAAATAGGGAAGAGAGGGACTAGAAGAAACTGGAAGTCCTTCTAGCTAGCAGTACAGTTTTAAGTTATGTTCTAATCTTCAGAACAGAGCTCAGGAAAATTCCTCTGACTGCTCAATTGGGCTCAAGAGGAGATCTTGAGGACCAGAGTGAGCACAAGAATGGATCGAGCAACTGCAAGGCAAAGTAATGGAGATAAAATTCTAAGAGACTGGGAGGAGGGCCACTATGTGGGCTGATTTACATGAGAGATTCTCAGCGTTAAGAACTTGGTTCTGAGGAAGGAAACTGAACATAAGCCAGGGTAGGGACCAGGGATCAGAAGGAAACCCAGCTCTCTGAAAGATCACTGAGAGTAGAGAAGAGACTAAATAAATCTGCCATCAACTCCAAAATAGATTCCTTCATTGTCCACTGGATAATGGGGAGGATCTACAAAGTGATTTGAGCCCCTGCTGCCATGCAGCTGCATCTGAGGCCATTCTTGCTCCAGTGATGATAGATGTAGGAACTGGGAGGGGCCTGGACCTGGACTAGACCAGGTCAATACTCCTACAAAATAATAAAGAATAGAAAAGTCTGTGTATAGAAGATAAGCACAGAGCCGGTTTTCCTTACGTGCATATCCTTGGATATCAATGGCTGAAGAAAGGATGAAATGGGATGGTAAACTTTTGGAAAACCTGGGTTAAACCAAGCTAACAGGTCTCTTTATTAAACACTTCCACATACCTATCTCAGATATGGCTTTCTTGGGCAGTGGAATGCTCAAACATTGTTTCCGGATGGAAGAATACAACTGAGCCTTAGAGAAACCCTTTCTTGGGCACTTTGAACCTGAGGAAGGAACAGGAGATGGAAAGATGATACCCATGCAGCCTATACCTACTTCATAGATCATTGTTGTCCAGCTTGTACATTGCCTGACATAAGGTATCTGGTGGGGAAATCTTGGAGGAAAATGAAAATATATAAATATAATAAAAAGTATGTTTGTTTAAGTACTAGCTTCCCTCCCTCTCCATTCCCCGCAACAGGTGTTACTGAGAACATTTTCCAAAACTCTTTCTGCACTTGAACTTCTGTCTCAGTCTGTTTCCAAGAGAACCCAGTCCGCAATGGAGTGGTTCGCTGACTTACCCCCAATATAGGAGGAATAGTAATAGTTCAGTTGATTTGAGCAGTTACTCTGTGTTTGACTCTGTCCTATGAGATATGATCTGTTATATGCACATTTTAGAGATTAACTATTTAAATTCCTCAGTAATCTTATAATACAACACTATTATTTCCCTCATTATAAAAATGAGGAAGCTGAGCCACAGAAATAATTTAAGTTTCTCAAGTTCACAAACCTAATAATTAAGGTTCATGCAATTAATCATTATGACCCTAAAACCACAGTCTTAACTTATGTTTTATAGTGCTCTTTCAGAGGACAATATTATAATTAAATGAGAATGTGAACCTGCCACAGTGAGTCACATCAGCAATCCCACCAGCCTAGGAGGCTGAGGCAGGAGGATCATTAGTCCAAGCCCAGCCATGGTAGTTAACAACTTAGTGAGATCCTATCTTAAAACTTTAAAAAGTTAGATGAGAATATTATATATATCATGTCTGTGATAGTGTTGGAAAATAGGAATCAATAGATGCTCTTTTATTCAATACCCATGTACCTGTCACCGTTGTAGGGGTCACAGGGATGACTGAAGACTCTAGGGTGACATGATGTCACATAGAATGGCTAGTGAGTAATCAACATCAATTTTCTGATGCTGGGATGTGGGTCAGTGGTAAAATCCAGTTTCCTGTATTTGAAGCCTTAATTTTCTACCTGCTGCTGCAATTTTCTGTGCATTAGCTCTCTCATCCATTAACAGAAAGTAATAATATTATCTGAGTTTTCAGGCTGTTGAATTAATTAATTACTATAGTGTTTAGCATATTATCACAACAAGGAATAAATGTCAGTTATTACAATAATATTATTATGTTAGTAATACAGAACTTCTCAGTTTTATTTTCACAACTCTAAATAATTGAACTAAATAGTTTAAATAAGATGGAACTTTATTTCCCTTTTATATGAAAGATGTCCAAAGATGGCTTTTCTAATGCTTATAAGGAAATTTTATGATGGCCCTGGGTACCTTTCAACCCTAGAAAATGCAATCTTGTTTTTGCTTTGTGATCCAAGGTAACTACTAGTGTTCCATCTATCATATTTGCATTCCAAACTCTAGGACATAGAAAGGAGCAGAGAAAAGAACTGGTTCCTTTGGCAAATGTAAAAATATTATTCCTAACTCTTATGGTCATATATTAGTCACATGCTACACCTAGCATGGAAAACAGATAAAGAAGATCTTTGTATATTACGAGTCCTTTGATATCCAATATTAAAAGACTGAGTGGAGAGTAGTTACCAAAAATATTCTCATTATGTACAAAGAACAAATAATGGCAGTGTGAAAATATTTAGCAAATTAACAATTAAAAAACTTCTACTCTCCTTATTCAACTTACTTTCTTTCCTCACCACAGATACACAAAACATTTCAAAAACGAAGATGTTCATCAATAGAAAAAGATACACTAAGCAACCCAATCAGACTCCTTATTTAAAATAAGGAAGAAATCACCACATGAAAAGGAACTTGTCCCTGTAATGTGAGGAACTGAGAACTTTCTCCTTTTCTAAGAACGCATAAGAGATAAACCACCCATGATTTTCCATAGTTTTTTTAACCTGACTTCACCATGAGGCTGGCCAGTCAAAATATAAAGCTACAGGAATGTGATTTTTCAGCTACACAACAAACCTGAAGAAACAAATGCTATTCTAAATGTATTGTTTCATCATAGACAAGGATTCCGTAGCAGGAAAGGGCCAGATGATCTGCATTATTGTTGACAAGATTCAAGGTTCTGTTATTGGGATGGATGCTGTTTACTGAATAGATATTCAGTGCAATATCCAGATGTGTTTTGGATCACTCCACTGGAAACAAAAGGAAGCAGATTGAGTCAAAAGATCAGTCAGAATGACAGCTGCAGATTTTTGAAATTAAAAAATGAAAATTAGAAAGAACAAATATGTATTTGACTTTCTGAGCATATAATAAAATATGATAATACAATAAAATGGAACTATACACAAGTAATCATCCTAACTTGGGGCTGAAATCCCATCCCTTTCCCCCCAAATACATTGGAGTTCTCCTGATTTCTTTTTGTGTTTTTGTCATTAAGTTGGAAGGATGAGTTTGGTAGGTAGTCAGCAGCTCCTACGAGTACTCACTGGGTAATTAGATGAAGACAAGGGAATTTGCTTCTATAATATCGAAAAGTATGAACAGGTTTTATTTCTTTTAATGTCAGTTAAAGTTTTTAAATTTAAGATGTAGGAAAAGCATAATAATCTTCTAGTAAATCTTCCAGGTAAAAGAATATTGTTAATATACAAAACATAACCAAAAAACTTCAAAAAGATGCAATTTTTCTTCTCTCTCTACCTCTCTGCCTGTTTCTGTTAATCTATGTCCACCCATTTCTGTCTCTTTCTTTCTTTCTTACACGCATACATACAGACTTGAGTAAAAGTGAACATAAAGATCACAATCTTCAGAGAGTTTGACCACAGAAAGTCCCCTCTTGCAATTTATGAAGTCACTGGATGACGAAGGCTCAGTCTGTTCAGAATGACATAACAAAATTACTGTAGATTGTGTGGCTTCAACAACAAAAATTTCCTTCTCACAATTTTGGAGGCTGAGAAATGCAAGGCCAAGGAGCTGGCAGGTTCTGTGTCCACTCTTTTTTTCGTATTATGCCTTCTAGCTAAATGGATGCACCTCAAGACCATGCTCTTAAGTAATGTAAATCATATACATGTTTAAATACTGCATTGTTTTTCTGCTGTGAGAAAATGAAAGTGTAAATAAGGACTAAAATGTATAATAGATACTGCGAAATGGGAAGGAAATGTTCAAATGGGAAAGGGAACAAGGGAGGCAGGAAAGAAGGGAGAAGAAAAAAAGAGAGAATAGAAGGAAAAAAATGGAAACAAAGCTTTTGTAAATAAGGAGGGAAAGAGGGATTGAAGGGAGGGAGAGGAATGAGAAAAAAAGGAGAAACAAGATATATCATACCCAGGTAAGTTCCCTATGGTGAATGTTATTATGTATATCTGAAATGTACCAATGAAAAAATAAAAATAATACTTATGTAAAAAATAAAGTTATGTTGGAAAATGAAGGACACCATCTTTGCAGTCAGAAGGGCCTTGCCGAGCCTTCTCTTTCCTACTTCCCTGGGTAATAATGTTAAAGGACGAGACAATATTAAAGCATCTGTCCTTCCGGTTTACGGAAGGCGTCCCTTCATTTCTGTTCTTTGATATTTCTGATGGCAAACCAAGATTCAGAAGCCTCATTAGAGAACCCTCCCACTGAAAGCCAGCATTATCAGATGTCATGGATGTTCACAGCCCTCACGCCGTTCTCTCAATCTCCGTTGTGACACAGCTTTCTACTGTGTGGCTCTATCCAGTCTCCTGATTGCTATCCCTGGTTCCTTTTCTCCTGGGCCTGGCTTATAAATGAAACACCCAGTCATTCTTTTTATGTGGTGACCTCACATTTATGTGAAGAGCGATGTTGTGAGGCAATGCTCTTATTCTAAGACAAGGTTTGTACTGAAGAAGCATTTGTCACATAGCTGTTTGTAATTAGCGTGATCTGTGATTCTCTCCAAGCCCACTGTGCAAGACAGTTCCTCCTTGATCTGTATGGTCCTATGTCCTCCACCCTTACAGTCTAGGACGAATAAAAATACTCACCTCATCTCCATTTCTAAAGGCCTTCAGAGCACGAAGTAACTAACCTCTCCCCCAGGGAAAGAAACACCAACTGACTTAGCTCAAATCCTTAGCTCCTGAGGAACTTGTTACTTGGGCATGCACTACTTGTACTTGCTCTGTTTTTCTGATGAGGGCATTTACAGCTATAAATTTCCCTCTTAGGACTGCTTTCATTGTATCCTATAAGTTCTACAATGCTGTACTGTTATTATTGTTTAATTCTAGGAACTGTTTTATCTCTACCTTGATTTCTTCTGACTGATTGATTCTTCAAGAGTATATTGTTTAAGTTCCATGTGTTTGTATAATTTCTAGGGTCTTTTGCCTCTAATTTCTAGTTTCATTATGCTATGACCTGATAATATGCATGATATAATTTCAATTCTTTTGTATTTATTTCAGCTGCTTTAATGGCTAGTATGGGGTCTATTTTGGAGAAAGTGCTATGTGCTGCATGTGTATTCCTTCATTGTTCGGCAGGACACTCTGTAGATATATATGAAGTCCATTTGTTTGAATGTTTGGTTCAATTGTGATTTTTTTGCTTATTTTTTTGTCTAGTTAATCTGTCAATTTGTGATAGTATTGGGGTACTGAGGTCCCCTGCTAAAACTGTGTTGATGTTTATCCTATCTTTTATTTCCAGTAGTGTTTGTTTTATGAAGTTGATTGTACTGTTGTTTGGTGTATACCTGATTATAATTGTTATCTCTTTCTGTTTAATTTGTTCCTTTAACCAATATGTAGTGATCTTCATTGCTGCTTCTGATGAGTTTTGGCTCATAGCAGCACAATTCAGAAAGGTAAAACTTGGAAATCACATGTATGCTCATCAATAGATGAGTAGGTAATGGAAACATGGTATTCATACAAAATGGTACTTTCCAGAAAGAAAGATAAACTTGTGGCATTTGTAGGAAAATGGGTACAATTTTGAGACCATAATGTTAAGTTAAATAAATCAGACACATGAGCTTAAATATCATGTGTTTTTTTCCTTATATAAGAAAACCAAATTATAAATAAAGAAAAAAGATAGTTAATAGAAAGTAGGAAGATAGATCTTTTTCAAATGGGAAAAAGATTGAAAGATGGAGGCATGGGAGAAAGAAGAAAGGGAAATGGGTTAAAAAAACAACTGAGATGTATTATGTACATGTACTAGCTTCCCACAAGGAGTGCAATCATCATGTAATATAAACATGTACTAAGTATAAAAGGAAAATTGGCAAAAATACCTTATTTAGGCAAGCCTGAGTATCATGATCAGCAGACTTCAAAACCTGCCAAATATTTTTAAGCATCTCCTTCAATTATCCCTCAATGCTGCCTCCTGGACCCCTCATTTTTTAGTTAAAGCATATTGGATATACAGATTAAAGGGTTTCATTTTGGCAGATTTGTATATTGATATCACATACTTTATTCCCTATCTCACACACTGTAGAAAAATTAATTTAAAATGGATTGAAGACCTATTTATATGACCTGAAACTGAAATTGCTAAAGGAAAATATGGGAGAAACATTTGAATTCATAGACACAGGCAAAAACTTCTTGACTAGTACATCAGTGGCATAAGAAATACTATGAAGAATCACAAAAGGGAACTACAGCATAATGAAAAAAATTTCTGCACATCACAAGAAACAACCAACAGAATGAAGTTTCAGTCTACAGAATGGGTGAAAGTACTTGCTAGCTATTCAAGCAGTAGGGGTTTAATATTAAGTATATTTAAAAATCAACAACAAAAATTAAATGGCCTATTCAATAAATAGGCCCAAAAGTTGAATAGATATTTCTTGAAAGAAGAAGCATATACAAGCAGCATAAAAATTTCACCATATTCATTAGGGAAATGCAAATCAAAATTACAAACTCTTGACTCAGCTATTCTACACCTTGGAGTATAACCAAAGTATTAAAGTCAGTATCTCATAGGGATACCTGCATAGTCATGTTTATTGTGGCACAGTATACAGTATCAAAGATATGGAACCAGCCTAAGTGCTCGATGACAGATGAATAGATAAAGAAAATGCAGTGTGTATACACAACACAGTAGTATTAAGCTATAAAAAAGAATACATTATGTGCCTCCTGGATTTATAATTCATTCTGTAGCTATTACCAGAAATCCATTTGTAGACAGTATGGATAAATTTTTCTCTAGTATTTGTGCTTTCGGAGACTTATTCAAGAAATTTTCATTACATTTCTTTCCTAAAATTATTCTCTGTATTCTATTGTATATTTTTAAATCTTATTTTTCATATTTAGGCCATAAAACTATCTTGAATGTTATGTATTTTATGTCACATATGGCAAATTAATTTTTTTCTTAAATTATTTCTTTCATCTAAAGTTTATGTTTTATTTTACATGCCCATATTATTCTATATATTTTCACTCCGTTGCTGTTTTGGTGTCATGTTTTGGGTAAAGAGATGACTGTTTCATTAATCTCTGGTATATATTAGAAAGTGTTTCCCACAGAATTAAAACCAATAGGAAATATATATGGCTATCAAACCTAGACCTTGAGATTTTAATTACTCTCATGTTTTACTTCTTTAAATTCTATTTTGTTCTGTTAAATTTTTAGCCTGTAATGTCTATGTTTTCTATGCTTTATTTAAACACTCAACAATGTTTAATTTAATAACATCTTTCATTTGATATTATTATATTTTGTTGTTGAGAAGGGGTCTAACTATGTTTGGTGTTCAGATTGATCTCAATGTTTTGTGCTCAATTGATTCTCCTGTCTCAGCCCCACAAGTATCAAGGGACTATAGGTATGTGCCACCATGACTGGCTTGATCTTATTATCTGTGTTTTGTTGTCATCTTTTACTACACTTTATCTACTAGCTTTTCTTTATGGTAGTTAGTTTCCTTATGATTTGTGTAAATGAGATTACATTAGAAATAATTGGTGTATCAATGAGAGCCTAAGAAACCGGGATTGCATAGTTAGCCTTAAGAAATTGTTTTATGTTTGTTTCTGAGGAACAGTCCATGGATTTAAGCTGTCCAAAACATATTTGACATGAGGTGTAAATTAAAATGGACCTTTAATGTAAACTTGGTTCTCTCGACAACCATGGTGCAGTAGAAGCAGTCTTCCCAAGAGTCTCATTTTAGGAAGAGTTTTGCATTTTACTTCCTGCCCCTCCTCTGGATCAAGGTTTTGAATAGATATATAAGGTAGACTTAGACCATCTCATAGAAATCTCTTCTCTCACTGGAATTAAAATGTTAGGTTCTACACTAAGGCCCTCTAGGAGTTTAGTCCCTTGTTGAGAACCTCTGCATCTCATGAAATTAAGCTTTTTTGTTTCATTTGTGCACATAGGGAATATCCAAACATCTTTGCTCTGGATTTTCCCAGCATTTTTATGTACTTTTTGATAGAATTACAATTTTCCTTGTCAGATACCACCATTTGATCCCAATTGGAGTTATTTATTGAATGCTTATATAAAACTGTTTATTGCTATGCACTTATGGCAAATTAAATAACAGATGAATGCCAATCTTACAATCTAAGAGAGGAGAAAGAGAGATGTGTTTGGAATTGTGATGTGTCTATGAAGGTTTGTCCACAGCATTGATGTGGTACACAGAAGGATGCCATTAGCTGGATTTGAGAGGTTGGAGAGGACTTTCACGGGAAAGGATTGGAGATAACCTCTTCAAGGAGCCCCCAGAGAATAAAAATAACTAGAAGACAAGCTCCAAGGGGGACAGAATATGCAGCTACTGGATACAATTCTAACACAGAGGTGAGAGCGAAAGCCTTGAGAACAATGAGCATACTATTGAGAGCCTATGTTGGGAGGAGTTCTCAGGGCGAGAATGGTGAGGGTAGGCATGAAGAGACTGGAGGAGAAGGGAGAGATGTCAGTGAAAACTTCAAGGGGTAAGATACAAGAAAACAGTAAATAACCTGGGAAGAGCAAAGATGAATAAGAAATCATTAAAAAATATCTCATCCTCCTGAGGTTGAACAAAAGCCTTTTTGACACCAAACTTTATTTTGGAAGGAAAAATGCATGCAAAAGCTCTTTGTGGGGCCTAACCAAGAAGCAGAACTTCCTATTTTAACAAAACATTTTGTGAACTTCTATTCTCAACATAATTTCCTTTGATCCTCTTATAACACTAGCTGGAACACTGAGTAGAGTTAAAGCTTCTAGAGGTCTCACATTGAGCTGAATAATACAGAAATCCTAACTCAAGCATAAAGAATGCCACAAGTCCAGTTACTGGATGAAGACTTCTGCAATGTCCCATTGATTGATTGATTGATTGATTGATTGATTGCTTTGTATAAGCTATAAATGTAGTGTCCTACATTTTATGACTCACCCACTGCTTCTCTATGGCAATTCATAGTCATCCAAAAATCAGTGTGAAACCTGAAAGGGAGAACTAAACATCCATCATCTGGATCAGGAAAAGGCTTGAAGCATCTCTTAAAAATCTTAAAGTACCACACTCTTCAACTTTTTCTTCATACTTCCACAATCTTTTATCATAGCATAGATTCTCCCTGGTTCCTTAAAGATTTACAATCAGTCCAAAGGTTCATCATTCTAATCCTCATAAATAAATTTCGCTTTTTTAGAAACTGCACTATGCTAGAAGTTAATTCAAGAATTGACTTCTGTGCCCTCAGGAATTAATTAATAAACTCTTTTGTATCCATTAAGGTTCTTTGGGATTGAGAGTTCCCAAACCTCCAGAGGGCAATTACTGTAAATCTACCTTGGTAGAACATTTAGCATAGAGAAAATCTTATATTCAGAGCTTACTCAGAGAAAAGAAATAGCTTTATTGAGAAGACTAGCCTTTCTAAAACAGCACCCAGATTGTAGTAGACTTTGACTACTGAGAACACTGTTGGAAACCATGATTCTACCTGAGGATGTTTTCATCTATATTCTCACACAATAGTGCTTACCACATAGTAAGTATTGGAAAAAAAATGTTATGTGGACTAAAGGAAGAAAAATGGAATAAACTAAAATAGTTGATTTCAATAATTATTAAACTGAACTTAAGATGAAGAAGCTGAGACACTGGGGTTCAGAGAAGTGGGTAGCAGAACTGAGCTTATGACAAATGTCTATTTCTGGATTCTCTTTATCTGTGTGCAGCCGACAAGGATTCCAATGGTGAGAGAGAATTGGCTTTTTGATGTTCCTCACTCATTCCTTCTCAGACATTAGCAGGTAAAAGAATCACCCAGTAAGCTGAAGAAACTCAGATTTATTGCATTCATATTCAGATTCAGCAAATCTTTCAAGAATGCCAGGAAAATATTTTTATTGCAAAGGCAAGGAATTTTGATGCAAATGGAATTGGCTCAGACTCAGAGATAAATACAGGCTAGATCTATGGATTAGAGATATATACAGGCCACAGCCCTTGTATTTATATTGAACTTTCTCCACACATACAAGAGAAGAGGGTTTATCTGTCTTCCTTCTGAGATAGGCATACTTGCATGATATTGGTCATTGTGCATGAAATGCTCTTGCATAGGTAGCTCATTCTTTAAATACCTTTTAAGCAGTCCATCAAGGTACCAATGCCAGTTTCGGACTAACCACTGGTAATAAATCATTTTTGGTCTCTGATGTATATGAAGGACAGAATACTCTCACAATATTTGCAGTGACTTACTTCTGTAATAAATCGAAAACAGAGCTTGGCAAGCATAGGAAACTCTTGAGAAGATCTGGAAAGTGGTAGATATCATCTGAAAGAACTTCACTATTGATTCTAGCGCTCATTGAAATTTTACTTGGATTTGTATTCTTGGATTTGTATTCAAGAATTAGCATATGCTTTTAATATTCACATGAATTCTCCTCTTTTAAAGATTTTCTACTCTCTCCAATACCATTCTTGGATTATGCCTTTTCTGTGAAGTCATTTCTTATTCATACATCTGAAATTATTCTGTTCATTTATACTCTGATTCACTCTGTACAAAATAGTCAGTATGGGTATGGTTTGCTTATAGGTACACTGCCTCATATACCATAGAAGAAGCCTTTCTGTACTCTTCTCCACATTAGCTCCCTTAGCACACTGGCTCACCCCAAATAGGCTGTTAATAAAGATTCATGGAGAAGAGGAAAGCAGGCAGGAATGTGCAAATGTCCTGTTACTGATACTAAGAATTTTCTGTGCATGATTTTTAGTAGTAGACACAGACAAAAATAACTGAAACGAAGATTCTTCTGAATCTAGTCATCAAGAACTTTGTCTTTAGCTAAGTTTAAACACTTGTTCTTTTTTAACGTGCTTTCAATTTAATACATTATATTTTGTAAAACTCTGACAGCTTTGAATTATAAAGTGTATTTTAGATAGTTATGTAGTTTTTAAAGACATAAAACATTTACAAATACATTTGGTGAAGGAACATAGTTTCAGTATTTTGCTTAAAACATTCAAGATCTAGGAACATTTGTATAGAGAGTGTGTGTGTGTGTGTGTGTGTGTGTGTGTGTGTGTGTATGTGTGTGTGTATGTGGTGCTATGGAAAGAACCTACATCCTTGCATGCTAAGTACATACTCTATAACTACTACATCCTCAGGCAAAGGAACGTTTTACAACAACAAAATCTGCCCCAACTCATAATTGTTAGTACTTTACTTTTCACTAAGAGGCTTCCAAATTTATTTGTATTGATTACAGTCTAAAAAGAAAACAAATTTATTTAGAATGATTTGTTAAACTGGAGGCAGTAAATAAATACTGTACTATAAGTGTCAGTATTGGGCCTTGAATCTCTCATTATTTTTCTTGGTTAACAATAATTCTTTAAATTCCTGTATTAGAGATAAAGGACAAAGGCAGGACATTGAAAGAGTGCATGGCAGCATTTGTCCATCTTGATTAGCTGAATATCACAAAATTAATACTGGCTCATTTTGCATGTTCCAGTTATGCTCATTTTTGTGGCAAAAGAAAACCATGTAAACCCTGCGTTACAATGGCACCAACGTAGATCCTAATCCTTTAAAAAGAGTTTAAAGTTATTTCAAAGAAAATTTGAATTTTATGGAGTAACTTGGCTCAAATATTTCAGATCTAGGCAGGATCCTTGCCTACATGCATGTGACTTGCCTGCAATGAAAATGCCATGGCTTTGTGGAATTTCTAGTTTTGCTCTTAGAGTCTGACCAACCTTCAATCACACAGGTTTCAATAGTAATTACTAGATTCTTTCAAAACAGAGCTGTTCTTTTTCTGGAAAGATCATTTATAATTATATCCAAGGAACAATGCTTAGAGTTTATTTTTAAAAGAGGAAGTATAGGTCAAGATTAAAGTTTATAACCAGCATGCAGTCTCCACCCCAAAGATCTCCTTAAGTCGAGCTTTTTATCCATTTCATTATACTTCCTCAGAGGGTGATTTTGAGTCTTCGGTTTCTCCTCTATAAAGGATAAACTTCATGGCAAAATTAGGCTGAAAGCCCAAGCTTTCACTGTTCAAAACTGTGGAGTAAGCATACCCTGTATAGCTGATTTTCAAATTAGACTTCAAAAGTTTCCAGAAGCAGTTATGTGTCTGGAACAAGAGTTATCTGTAAGGAACAATGTCTTTACACATTAGAGTTAACTCTCAGAGGGATCATTGAAAGTGAGAGTTACAGTTTTAAATAGTACCTAATCTATCCTTTTATTCCCCAAGAATTATTTATGACAGCATCATGCATCTTTCACATGTACACTGCTGGCAATTATACAAAGAAATCTCACATATGTTGTCCCATTTTATCTTGTCACCATCCTTATGAAATAGGTAGGTGGGATTTCAAATCCCAGGAGAACTCTCTTACTCCCCCTTTTGTCATTTATAGATAATTTAACGCATAAAATCTGCCCCATCTCATCCTTTGTGTTATTGAAATGAACAAAATTGATCTCTTTTGATAGACAAAGAAGAAAATAAAATTCAAAATATACTTTATTAGCAAATACATATTAACATTTGCTTTATGCCCACCATTGCTTGTTTAGTCCCTTGAGAAAGATTTGAAGAAATGAACATAATCCATCCAGAATAACGATAAATTAATCTAGAGAAAGACCACATATTGGCTGATAAAACAATTCTCAACAAAGTTGAAAAGGCCTAGTGCCATAGAGTGAATTTTCTGATCCTCACAAACATTACCTTAGAAATATAACAAACAAATATAGCCATAAAATGATCTAATGTTTGAAATTAAGGAGAATCCTTTTAGTCAAACCAATGAAGAAAAAACTAAATGGAAATTGGAACTATTTTAAACTAAGGCAATAAAAACAGGAAATACCAGAGCTTATGACATGCACTTAATGATATAATAAAAGGAAAGTTTATGGTATCAAGTAATACATTTTAAGAGAAGAGCATTCAAAATGAATTATCTGAGTTTTCATATCAAGAATAAAAAAAGAAAACTTAAAAATCAATCAAAATAAGAGATACACAAATAGAAAAATGAGAAATAGAAAGAAAGAAAGAAAGAAAGCATGCTTCCAACAAATTAAGCCACATTACCAAGAAGCAAGTGAAAGAGATTCAAACTCATCAGTGAAATGGAAAAAGTAAATTAAAACTCTGATATGAAATCAGTAGAATAACTATAATTAAAATATTAATGAGTTCATTACATATTCTTCATATTAGTCCTCTATCTCAGAGATAGCTACCAATTTTTCCTCATTCCTTTTCACACTATTAGTTGTTTCTTTTGCTGTGAAAGTTTTTAATTTCTTATGATCTCACTTTTTGACTCTTAGTACTATTTCCCTGCAACCAGAATTCTGGTCAGAAAGTCTTTGCCTGTGGCTATGACTTAAAAAGTTTTACCTACTTTATCATCCAGCAGGTTAAGAATGTATAAACAACTAAAAAAAAATTAAACACCTCACATAAAAGACCCAATCAAAAAATGGTCATGTGAAATGATAGACACTTCACAAAAGAAGTACAAAATGGCCAATAAATACATGAAGAAATATTCAGTGTCATTGACCATTAGCAAAATGCAAATTAAAACAACAGTGAGATTCCATTTTATCCCAGAAAGTAAAAGTATCATCAAGAAATCAAACACAGTAATAACAGGTGATGGTGAAGCTATGGAAAGAAAAGAACCCTTCTACATTGTTGGTGTAAATGTAAACTAGCACAATCACTATGGAAATCACTATGGAGATTCCTCAAAAAACTAAAAGTAGAAATTCCATTTGACATAGCCATTCTCCATTCTAGTTATCTCCTCCAAGAGTTAAAGACATCATATTACAGTGAAAGAATGGATACCCATGTTAATAGCAGCACAATTCATAATAGTTAAATCTTGGAAGCCTATATGTCCATCGACATATAAATGGATAATTAAAATGTTGTATTCACACATAACAACTTACTACTTTGCCATAAAGGAGGATAAACTTCTTTTTGAGTCTTTTGTAGAAAAATGGATGCACCTTCAGAGCATAATGTTAGGTGAAATAAGTCAGACACACAAGCTTAAATATCACATTTTTTAGTATGAGACACCAAGAGCCCCACTCTTTGAAGCCATAATGAAGCAGCCAATGCACCTCAGTGTCAGAGAAAGCCAAGGAAGGAGGTAATACTTTCCTCCCTGGAGGCCAGGATTAAAAACACACTCAAACTCCTATCAGTAATGAGGATCCCTCCTTTGGAATGTCTATGGAGACCAAATGGAGAATCTGGACTTTTACTTATACCTTGGTAGTGATGTGGCAGTATTCCTATTGCCTTGCCAGAGAAATTTGGAAAACCTAATTAAAAGAAGTTTGAATAAAATTCAGAATCTCAGAATATAAAAAGAAAATGTCCAGATTAAAATTAAAAGCTATCATCATGCTAAGAAACAAAAAGATCTCAGAATGAATGAAGTACTAATCAATAAATGCCAACACCAGGAAGATATGAAGTCTAAATTATCTGAAAAAGGAATTTCAAATCATGTATGGCTTTTAAAATGTCCTCAAAAGCAATTATGGACACACTTTGAGGAAATGAAATGGGCTTCAGATTAGAAACAGAATGCTAGTAATAAAAAATAAGTTGTAAAGAAATAATTTTATAGCTAAAAATATGATTGCTAAAATAAAAAGCTGAATAGAAAGACTCAATAGGAAACTGGAAAAGAAGGAGCAGATCATTAGAGAATTCAAAGACAGAACAATAGAACTGATATAATATAAACAAAAGAGAGGAAGGCATTCAAAATTCCAGCAACATCTGAGGCAGGACTAGGTTCAAAGAGACCCTAAGCAATATAATGAAGACCTTACCTCAATAAAGAAATGAAACAAAATTGCCTAAACAAAAGTGAGAATAAAGACTGGAAAAAATTAGTAAAGCAAAAGAAAGGTGGAATTATAACAGATCTAATATTCATTTTTATTTTGTTTCATGAAAAGGAAAAAAAAGAACATGAAAACTACTGGAAAAAATGGCTTAAAATTTTCTAAATTTCACAAAATATATAAGCTTATAGATTAAGAAGTTGAGTGAATACCAAAGAAGGTTACCTCAAAGAAATCCATGCCCGTCATTATTTATGAAAATCGAGTCCAAATTAAGACATCAAATAATTTAGATAAAACATGTTGTTTATAGATAAAACAATTAGAATTAAAAATTAATCTATCACAGAAATCACAGAAGGCAAAAGGAAGAAACATGATGATTTTGAAGTGACAAAATACAAGTATTCTCATTTCAAAATCTTAAAACCAGTGAAACTGATCTTCGGGAATGCAAAGAAAAAATATTCTGAGGTGAAGAAAAAATGTTTTAAAAATTGTCACCAATAGAACTATTTAAAGAATGTCTCAGACATGAAGGAAATGATAAAACAAGACTCATAGAATATCAGAAAAGAAAAAAGAATTCAATAAGCAAAATTTTTTTCTTGAATTTTCTAAATTATATTGGCTGAATCAAAAAATAGTTTAATACAGAATAGTATGGTTCAAATGTATGTAGAGAAAATACTGCATAGTCATAAATAAAGAAGAATAAGATAATTTAAAGTGAGGTAATGCTTCTACATTTCAACTGAACTGGTAAAATGATGAAAGTGTATACTGTGATGAGTACTAAACACACATACACACATATAT
>NW_004624843.1:212460-280899 GCF_000247695.1 Heterocephalus glaber | reverse complement strand
AAGAAGCTACAAAATATATACTAACAAACAATATGAATAATTTAAATTATTTTGTCTAAAAATGTGCAAATAATCCATGGATGGATGAAGCCAGACAGGAAAAATGTACTAACCCACTTAAGCCATGTGTATATGTAAATATACCGATAATAACATTAAAAGTACATGTTCAGAATAAATCAACTATAAGGCAGAGATTGGTAAAATAGGTTAAAAATCACGATCCAAATATATAATGCTACCAAAACTCATTTTGTACATAATTTCATGTGTTGGTTGATAATAAAAGAATGAGTAAAGGTAAATTATGCTAGCATTAATCCAGGAAAATTATAACATCTGAATTAATATCAGCTAAAGTAGACTTCAGAGGAAATTAAGACTGAAAGTTATACTATTTAAAAATATCAAGGTCCCTCCCCTCACAAAGACCCAGCGATCACAAATGTGTGTTCTAGGCAATAGGGCTACAGAATATGTCAAGCAAAAATCATAGTACTGAAAGGAAAAATAGAAAACTTTTCAGTTATAGTTATGCTTTAACAACTTTCTGTCAGTGTTTTATAGAATAATCAAGCAGAAAATTGGCAAATATATAGAAAAACTCAAAATCATCATTAACTAACAGATTTTATTTACATTGATGAAACACTACCCAGTAAGAGCAAAGTACACATCTTATTCAAGTGCTCACAGAATTTAGACCACATACCTTTTCTTTAAAATAAAACTCAACAAATTTGAAAGAACTGAGATTATACAGAGTATGTAACCTGACAAAGTGGGGGGGAAAAAAACCCTGGTGTTAATAAAAAAAAGATAAGAATAAAATCTCTAAACACTAAGAAATGAAATAATGTGCTTCTGAATAATTCATGAATCGAAGAGAAAAATCTCAGGGGAAATTAAAAAATATTGAACAGAATCAACATGAAAAATAACAAAATGTGTGAAATATAACTGAAGCAGTGCTAAGAGAAAACTTTCTAGTATTAAATCTATATGCTAGACTGAAAGAAAAATCTCAAACCAATAACTAAGCTTCCTGTGGATGAACCTAGAAATAGAATAGGAAAATAAACTCAAAACAAAGAGAAGGAAGGAAATAAAAAATGATTAGGGCAGAGACAAAGTAAATTGGACCTAGAAAACTAATATATAAAAATCATTAAAACAGGGAGACATTTCTTTGGAAATATCTATAAAACCAACAAACCTACAACAATAGGAAAAAAACAGAGATATAAATTACCAAAAATGATCTGGTGTAAATTAGTACAGACTCTTCAGACTCTGAAAAAAGGGAAATATATTAAGAACTCTCTCTATATAATTTGTTTTTAAAATTAATTTTATTGGTACATTTCAGATACATATAATGATCGTATTCATCATAGAGAATTTATATCTGCACATTATATATTTTGATTCTCCTTTTTTCCCAATCCCCTCCCTTAACTTCAACCATTCTTCTCCTCCTTATTTACAAAACTTTTGTTTCCATGTTTTCTTTCTATTCCCTTTTTTTCCCACCTTTCTTTTCCTCCTCCCCCTCCCTTGTTCTCCTTCCCAGTTGAATATTTATTTCCTATTTCTCAATATCTATTCTACATTTTGGTCCTTATTTACCCTTTCAGTTTCTCACACCAGAAAAATAATTTGATATTTAAACATGTACACATAACTTTGAAAGCTTAGAAAGTGTAGAACACTGTCTTTTAAAAAACTATGACAACTCACTACAAAAAACTCTATAGCTATTAAGGAAATTTAATTCATAATTTTTAAACTTCCACAAAAGAAATCTCCAGACCCCATAGTTTCTCTGAATGATAATATTAAAGAGCTCATACAAATTCTATGTATTTTTCCACAAAATAGAGAAAGGCAAACTTCACTTTTTGAAGCAATATATCAAAACCACACAAACAGTATAAAAAGGAAACCTAAAGAACAATATTTGTCATAAATATAGTTGCCAAATTGTTCAAAACAATATTAGCAAATTGAATTTATCAATGTATAAAAATAATTATTTGCTATAGCAAACTAGGGTTTATCCTAAGAGTGAAAGATTATTTCTAAAGGCACAAACAAATTAATGTAATATATTCACCAACAGTCTAAAGAAGAATCACTTGACTTTATCAATTGTTGCAGAAAAGCATTGGGTAAAATCCAATACCTTTTCATGATTTTAAAACCTGAGCAAACAAAATGTCTTCTCACCAAACTAGGAATAGATGGAATTTAACTTGATAAAGTTCATCTAAAATATATGTATAGGTAACATTAATCTTATGGTGAAAGACTGTATGTTTTACACCTGACTGAAACAAAGGTGTTCATCCTGACAACTCATACTCAGCATAGTTCTGAAAGCTCTAACCAGTGCAAGGACTCATGAAAGGAAAATAAAAGCCATACAGAAAAGAAGGGAAAAACTAAACTATCAATATGGGCAGATACCATGATTATCTATGTGAAACATCTAAATAAATCTATGAAGAAAACTAAGAACTAATAAATAAGTTCAACAAGGTGGAAAATATAATATAAACATGTGAAACTCAAGTGTGTTTGTGAACTAGTTATAAGCACTGAAGTTAAAAATAAAATATCATTTATAATCACTATATGAAAGTTATAAATCTAATAAAACATGTTCAGCTTTTATATTCTGAAAATCACATACAAAGAAAGAAATCATAGAAAATCTAAATAAATGGAGATACATACAATAATCATGGACTAGAAGGTAAAGACCCAAAATTGGTATGTAGGTTGAACAAAATTCCTATAAAATTTCAGCCATGTTTTTGTAAATATATATATACAATGTCATTCTATATATTGAATCAAAGTAGTTTTTCTCATGCTTTAAATATCCTTCACTCTTTTAAAAAATCTTATTATAATCTAATATCATTTAGGTGACTGCATATATATGTAATTGATTTGTAATGAGTATTTGAAAGAAATCGAGGACATTATGTACACAAGTGTATGCAAATACTGTATATGTAAGAAACTGAGTGTTAAAATGCTTAAGGAACTGAAGATTGCTAAAGGCAAAGATAAAGGTTAGAATCTTGAATGCTTTACATAATAGTCTGGTTTAGTATTTTCTTTTTAGATTTGCAGACATGATTACTCTTATGGTTTATGTTTCAAAACCGGCCATAGAATCCTAAATTTGTAGGTACATATACACAGCATGTAAGAACTGCAAATATTCCACTCAAAATATTCTCCCTTCCACTATTTCTCTTCAGAGACACAGTAAGTACACACACACACACACACACACACACACACACACACACACACACACAAAACCAGAAAGAAATGGGATGAGGAGGGGAAGGAAAGAGAGAGAGTAGAGAAAACTGTTTTTTCACTCAGTAATGTATATTTAAATTATTCCACATCAATACAGAGAGGTTGTGGTAAACAGATCTTAAGGTGAACACCACAGTCCCTTCCTCCTGGTATCCACACCTTTGTACAATGCTCTCACCTTGAATATGGGTGGGATCTGTGCTTTACTTTTAATAGGTAAAATACGGCAAAAGTGATGGGCTGTCACTCCAGTAATTGTTATATTAGTGAGATATAAGACTTTGTCTTGTTGACACGTGCTCTCTGAAGTTTCCTTGTTTGATGAATTAAGTGATCTTTTGGAAAGGAATTACAAGCAACCTGTAAGAATTATGGCTCATAGGAGCTGAGAGAAACATTCAGCCAACTGTGAACATAAGCTGAGTCCCTCAATTTTAGAACCACAAGGAAATTAACACTGGCAATAACCTGAGTGACCACTGATTCAGATTCATCCCCAGTTGACACTTGCACATTGTAATACTGACCAACCAAAGTCCATTTCAGGTTTAAGAGATCCTAAGAAACCCTAATGAAAGCAGATAGTAAGTGTGGATTGTTATAATCCATTAAATTTGTGGTTATAAATATAGAAAACTTACCCTAAGGTTTACTTTTTTTTTTTTACATCTTACCACAGCATTCTGTTCATGTAACACATAAAATTTTAATATGTTCTCATTTGATGGATCTCAACTATACACAACCTTTTGCATATAATTGAAAATGTATTTGTCTTGTTAATTTCCAACAGTAAAATCTTGCATCAAATATATGTTCATTAATATTTTCACTTTGACTGTGATTACTCTATAACAGAACAGAAAATTTTATGCTTCCCCAAGCAATTTATGAGATTTCTTTTACGCCATTAGCATTTCACTGTTACTTCCCAAATACTGACATTTGTAATTTTACTCATCCTTTTTATAATACTATTAGGGCTTGTGTTTAGATGTACCCTTGAAACCTCATATGGTCATAGGTGGGACTTTTTCAGAAGTAGCTAGGTCTGGAGTGTGTGATGCTGAATTTGATTCATGGTGCAATGCTAGTATCAAAGGCACTAGGATTAAAGGTGTGAGTGCCACCTGCCCTAAGTAGTCTGGATAAAATATAAAGAATAGAAAGAGCTGTGGTCTCCCTTGTTGCTTTGCTACCTTCTGTCCACCATGAACTGTTTCTCTTCTGTGATGCCACCCTGCCATGGAATCAGCCAATTATTGACTGAAACCTCTACATACTGTGAACCTTTCCTCCTTTAACTTTGGGAGTTGGATATTTTGTCTAAATTACAAGAAAAGGAACTAAGACAAAATTTGGTATCAGAGAAGTGGGGTCATTGCTATGACTGTACCTGATCATATGATTTAGGAAACTTTAGAGCTGGCTGGTGGACAGGGGAAGAATTAGGAAAGGTTTGGAGATGCCAGCAGGAAAAGTAGAGCTGGGACGCCTGAGACTGTATTTGATAGGAGATTCTAGCCAAAGCTTAAAGACCAGAATGCTGATAGAAATTTTGCCGGTAAAGACCAGGGTCAGGAGGATTTTGATGGGAGAAAGGACTGTATAGGCTGTTAGGCTCCAGATGATGTGTCTTATGCCTGGATAGAAAGTTTGTCTGCATTTTGCTTGTGTCCAGAGATTTTTCCTGAGACTGAGATTAAGGGTAGTGGACTAATTAATCTTTCAAAAGACATTTCAAGGCAGTCTAATGTTCAGGTAATTTTAGGCACAGGCAGAATGCAAGAGTTGTAGGGTCAGGAAGGCTTACACCCAGACTTCAGAAGGCTTGGGAGGCCAGGTACTTTCCTCCTGAGAGGGCAGTGTGTGAAACTGTGAGTGTGAATCCAAAGGTGCAGTGGAGAGCCCAGAAGATTGGAGAATCCAGTAACATGGATTGTCCAAGAAAAGCTGCAAGGAGTGAGCAAAGCCTGCCAAAGAAAAAGCTACAGGAGCTACACCCCCAGAAGTGTCATAGAAGCAGAGCCACTTATACCCTTTGGAGTTCACAACTTGTCACCGATTGCTGGGGATGCTTAAAGTGGAACTGTGGGATTTAATGTTTGCCCTGCTGGATTTTTGCCTTGTTTTGTTCCCATTCTGTGCTATCCCCCTGGAATGGAAATGTTTATCCTGTGCCATTGAATATTGAAAGTCTTTAACTGTCTTTTGATTTGTACAGGGACATTATCCAAGAGTTTGCCTTAAATCACAGAGGAGACTTTGGACTTTAACTTCTCAGCAATCTTCACACTGTTAGGAGATTTGAAACTCTTGAGATGGACCAAATGCTCTTTGAATAAAGGGATATATATGAGTCTTTGAGGGTCTAGGAGTGAAATACTGTGGTTTGTGTTTAGATGTCCTCTTGAAGCCTCATGTGGTCATAGGTGGGGCTTTTTCAGAAGTGGCTGGATCTAGAGTGTGTGACGCTGGAATTGACTCATGGTGCTTTGCTAGTATCAAGGGCACTAGGATTAAGGGTGTGAGTGCTGCCCTCCCTAAGCAGCCTGGATAAGATATAAGGGATAGAAAGAGCTGTAGTTGTCCCTTGTTTGCTCTTGTCTACTTGCTGTGGACTGTTTCTCCTCTGCAATGCGTCTCTGCCCATGCCAGCCTGCCTTGGCTCCAGTCAACTATGAACTGAAACCCCTACCAACCGTGAGCTAAATAAACCTTTCCTCCTTTAACTTTGGGTGTCAGATATTTTGCCTCTGCAGAGAGAAAAGTGACTAAGACAAATACTAGTATTTTAATGCACTTTAAAATTAAAATTATATGGTTAATGTTCTAAGAAACAAGATCAATAGTTGACTTTTCAAGCTATATGCCTAAGATAATAGATATACCCAATTAAAAGTTCTAAAAGTTAGAAAAATGTCCTAATTGATATAGCCAATATATTTTTATAAAATATAGTTAAATCTGTAATATCTATATGGGCTATATGAACTATATGGACTTCAAAGAAATAGTTATATTGTTTTATTAAACTATTGTCATCCTCTTTAATACTCTGTGCAGAAATACAAAATTATGCCTAATCATATGACTCAAGATCACAATTTCAGCGAATATTTTCTCTAAAGTTGCTAAAAAAAGGCCCATCTCAATGTATTTTCGATGAACTTGTTTTTTAACCTTCCAAAGCAAGAGAGGACAAAGAAGTTTTGGATAGATTCCCAGAATAATTAAGATGACAATAAACACGTGTGGCAAGGTGATACTTGTTGTAACACACAATAGATGTGAAGATTTTATTGTTCCATTTAAGTTGTTTTTTCCTGAATTCAGAGCAGTAGTTTGGTGCAGGCTCCAAGGATTTTATTAAGAAAAAAAAATTGAGTGAAGTTGTTACAACACATAGAAATATGTCAGAAATATACATATCCTTATAATAAGTGCAGGAAATGATATGAACTATGATAATATGAACATATGATAATATGAACTATGTCTTATATATGTGTATGTAAGTATACACACGTATTATACATATTAATATAAAATATTAAAGTATTATATGTGTGTGTTCTGCATCAATATTTACTTTGAAATATACTTCGTTGTGCTCTGAGTGGAGAAATGAAATAAAAAATTTCAGATCTTAGTGAGTCCTAAGATTTATTTAAAATAGCCATGATCACCAGAATCAAATTACATACAGATTGAGGATAATAGTAATAATAAAAGAGAGAGAAGATACACAGTCTAATAATGATAAAGAACCATGAATGGAGTATATTAACTGAATTCTGAAAATGAATTCCAAAAAAGTTACAGTAAAATCTTTCTGAGTTATTTTTGAGACTGTTCTAGTATAAATTTGTCAGAAGAAAGAAAGAAAAAAAAAGAAATAGCAAAAGAAAGAGAGAGAGAGAAAGAGAGAAAGAAAGAAAGAAAGAAAGGAAGAAAGATTGATTTATAGAACATTACATAAAGATAAAAAAAGTGTACTTGATATCCAGGGAGAAAATTATAATCAAAGAAGTACTCATGAAAGCACAAGAGTGATTATGGCCTCATTATCTTCTACTACTATTGGCATCAGACTAAGAAAAATTCAATAGTAGGCACTTCTATTTTGGGGACAATGAATTTTACAGAAGAAAAATCTGTTCAGAGAAAAATTTGGAAAACTATTGTAAACGTTCAGATGCACATGTTGTATGATTCAGAAATAAAGCTCTTTTACCTTATAGAAATGCTGTGGACAAATATAAAACATGAAGAGATTTGCATAAAATTTTTGTCACAACATTACTTATAACATTACTTATAAGTTGCAGGCAACCTGGCATCCATTAAAAAAAAAAGATAAATATGTCACGTCAATGCATTTGAATGGGATGCGGCTGCTTGTTTAGGGAAAAATTCCCACGTGTTAAAAGTTTCCAAAAGTACAAGGGATTGTAAATTAACAGATTTAGCATAGTAATTATCTCATTGTTTGGGGAAAATCATGAGACAAAAGGGACTCTAATGGCATATCCTCTTTTTAATATTTATTAGTAAATAAGTGATAATAAAGGTGTCACACATTAAAACTTATGGGATACATTTATATAATGCTAAAATAAGAAAGTAATAACCTTTCATAAAACTTAAAAAGAGAAAGATTGAAAATAAATCAATTTAATTATTTAATGAAAAAATTAGGAAATGTTTAACAAGAGGAAACGCATAGAAAGTAAAAAGTGAAAACATGGAAGGAAATAAAGAATAAAAATAAAACAAGAGAAATTCAACACCAACAAAACCAAGAAGCTTTTATTTAGAAATATTAAAAATATAAATGTAAATCTTTTTTCAAGCTATTCAAAAAATAGAATAGATCACTTAAAAACATATTTGGAACAAAAATAGGAATCACCACATGAAAATACTTAAATATTTGTTATTTGTAATTTAACAAACTTTAAATAAATTTCAAAACAAACCAAATAAAATGTTGGAATTTACAGAAATGGTTCAGAAAATAGTAAGGATGATGGATGAGTATGTTCAAACTAAAGGAAAGTATTTTGAAGGAGATTAAGGACAATATGTCCTTGCCTTTTTAATTTATATTTTAAACATTCACCATATTTGTTTATCATACCTCATATAAAACACCATGGGGACATCAATGACAGAGAGAAAAACAGGACTTTCAGAAGGTGAGATAGTAGTTGCCTCTACATAGAAATGAAAGAAATAGACTCAAGAGAAAAGGAAACTCCAACTTTATGCACAATGCTCTACATATTTTGTTTGTAAGGTTATATTGAAGTATTTTAACATTTGTTAATGTTTGAAGTATCTGGACAAGTCATTATTCTGTTATCTTTTCTATGCTTCTAAGCTTTCCAGAATTCAAAATAATTTTCAAGGAAATAAAGATAGCTAATTATTATCATACATTGCTATATTTATGTGAAATATATCTGTCACCTCATTTTAATAAATTGTATATGCACTGTACAAATATAAGAATCCTGACCATCTAAAGTACAAAAGAACAGATATAGAATTTCCATTTCAAATCCTAAAATGAATTATCTGCCTTATTTACTTAATATCAATGTAAACTCATATCTACATGGTTGAGCTTTTATTAAATGAGATTCTCTTTAGGAAAACTTTTATTCTTTCTGTTAATTTGATGTTAATAATGATGTTAATAATTAATAATAATTAATGATTTTTAATTTATTTTGAAAGTGAGTAATTTTTACTGCAGTGAAAGAGCTAAAAGAGAAATGTATATTGGCAAGGAATCTGCATGTTGAGCATCCCAAGCAATCCCAGTTCACCATCTTGCTGTGAAGTAGTTTGGAGCAGGGAGCAAGGAGTTGCCTTTCCTTTTGTTGGCCCTGAAAATAGTCCCAACAGTTCCTAAACCACCTGTCTGTAGCAATGACATGAACTTTCACTTTGGCCAAAAATTCAGTCAAGCTGGATTCATTTCTGCAGGCAGTTACAGCAAAGTATCAGAAACTGGGTGGCTTTAAAAAGCAGAAATTTATTCTCTGATGGTTCTGGAGGCTAGAAGTCCAAAACCAAAATGTGGACTAGCTCCTGCTCCCACCTAAGTATCCAAGGGAGGATCTTTCCATGCCTCTGCTAGCTTCCAGTGGCTCTAGCAATTTCTTCCCTTGTGACAAGAAGACATCAGTCTCTGCCTCAGTCTTCATGTAGCATCTTCTCTCTCTGTCTGTTTCTGTGCCTCTGAGGACACCAGGCATAATGATTAAGAGCCCACCCTCGTTGATCATGACCTCATCTTCACTAATTATATTTGCAATGAATTCATTTCCAAATAAGGTCACATTCTGAGGAGGATCCTAGAAAGTCATGAATTTTGGGAGGGGCATGACTCAACCCAGTATACAGGAATTAAACAACTTAATTAGATATTATCTTGAAATGTTAAGTGCTTCACAGCAAAGGAAAAAAAAAACATTCTCCCTCTCACAATTTTTTTTTCCCTTCACTAAGGTTATCTTTAATTCCTGTGGTAATTCTTTTTTAAGTTGTTTCCCCCTGTCTGTTTGTCAGAGGACATTGCCATCATTCACTTTAGAATTACCTCATTGCAGTCTCTGCAAGATTTGGCTTGTCCTCAGAAACCAGAGGTTGCTTCAATAATACATCTCTATGTGCACGCAGGTTGAAAGAACAAAATGAGAATCCTCTGGGAAGTCAACATTTCCTTATACTTTGCTGGCCAAAGAAAGGACAGTTGCAATGGGATGAAAGAAGTGACTGCAAAACACTGAGGAATAAATCTCCCTAACCTCTTTAAACCATGCAAGACTAATAAGTGTTCTTCATTCGATTTCACAGGACAAAAAGCAAAGTGGAATTATAACAAACCAGAAAGCAATTTTTTTTTCAAGACAGATGAGACACTTGAAATTCCAGGTAACAATTTTATTTCCTGAGCCCCAAAAGACTGTGATAATAATGGATAGTGCCAGTCCCAGAGATCTCAGTTCTCAATGGTAGCATTTTCAGGGCAGATAGAGGTATCATATTTAAGAATATCAGTGAAAATTACTAATCCGGCTGTCCTTGATCACATTTCATCACACACCCTCATGCACTCATTTTTTTCATACAACAAAATTGAAGTGTATTCACTCAGAGAAATTCCTTGAACTGGTGTTTAAATTTCTATAAGCCACATCCAAACTTCTGTTTTCAAGGATCATATCTCCTATGTAAGCCTCCTTGGAATTTTCCTGGATATGATTTAGTTGTACTATGTATCCAACATCACCATAATCTATTAAACTACAAAAATCTAAAAATTGCTGCAAAAACTCGCTTTTAGAAAACAAAACAACAGCAACAGCATAACACTGATAAATACCCTCATTTATTGAGATGGTGAAGAGTCCTGGACATTTCTGAATCTTTTTCTTCTAGGTTTTGCCTTTAAAGGACAGATGAGGCACAACTAAGCATTCATGGAGGAAATGGCTGTGCTCTTATTCATTGTTCTTAATCAGTAATTTATAGATGCAATATCTTCACATCATTCTATCTCAGTGGTCAAAAAATGTACCTGTGAGATGGTTTAACAATCCTGAGTCCTACTTGTCTCTCTGTATAAAGAAGAATTTTCCATGTATGATATCTTAGTCACTTTCCTTGTTTCTGGGGCACAATACCCAGCACACATAACTTCAAGGAGAAAGGGTTTATTTTGGTTCACAGTTTCAGGAGTTTCAGTCATGCACAGTAGCTGGCTCTGAGGCAGGAAGGGCATGGTGGAAAAGCCCATTGGAAGAAAGCTGCTCAACTTATGGCAGCCAGGAATCACAAAGAAAAGAGGGAGAGATATCCCTCCAGGTAAAACCCCCAGTGACCCACCTCTCCTGACCAGACCCCATCCTAATAGCAAGTCAGCTTTATGACACATAATTCAGTCACCTTCTCCAGCTTTGGGAGCTTTTCAGATCCAAACCATAACATATGGCTAGGAGAATATGTCTTGAAATGTGAATAATTTTCTTTTATTAACTTCACACCAGTAATAGAATCCATCTTGAAAATAAGAATAATTGAATGGGGGTGATGTTAATTCACTATGCCATGGAAAGTGAAAATGAAACAAAAAATTGCTTAGCAGACATGAATAATTGCTAAGTATTTTAGATATGTTGTCTATAAAATGGTCTGATATTTCTAACTTTCCACTTATACCATACTAAATTAATGAACACAGCAATGAAAATTGAGACATGTAAAATAATTTGGTAACATATGAAACAATATTCGTATGTAAGTTTCCCTGGGGTAATCATTTTCTACCATGGCTGGTTTTATACTCATCTGGAAAACTTTTAAAAGGCCTAGGTAGTTCTATCAGTCAGTGAATTAAGAAATAGTGTGGTATAACAGGGCTATAGAATTCTGCTCCGTATTCCAGTACAGTACAAAGGAATGTAGTACTGATACAATCTGATAAATCTCAAAGATGTCGTGTTACTTGGCTCCGCATGCGTGTCCAGACCTTTATCACCATCCTGGGCAGCAGTCTCTGATTTTGCCATGATGTTTCCTCTACTGGTTACCTACTTCTCATGTGTCAACTTATCTTCCATTTTCTAAATATTGGAGAAACTCATGTGCATGCTCTGAAACTCAGTTGAAACATCATTTCTTCTTTGAAGCTTTTCCCATGTCCTGCAAGAGTCTATTGCTTTCTCCTTTCTGCTGTGGCTAGTTCTACATTAATTTCTCTTCTGGGATGCATCTGGAATACTAACTTGTAGACCCCTATAGGAAATTATTCCTTTACTCTGATGCTTAGTCCAGTGCTTACTGTGTCATTAACTCTCAGCGAGTGTTTATCTGAATGAAGCTGCCGGCACTTAGCTAGCAAGTGTGTTTCCTGCTAATGGAACATGAATGTGTGGTACAATGACCATCCTTATCAGGTGTATTCAGAGAAGCTTAGTGGATTTGGAGTGTTCTAACCTTTCCAACAATCCACCAGCACCCACTCTGATGAATCCTGCCCATGTCCACAACAGTGAGCCTTCCTTTTTATCTGCTCTGTCCTCTTTGCCTGCCGCTTACCCACAGGCTCTTCTTTGTGAAATCAAACTGTCTCCAGCCCACTGGGGAGATGGTTTCTTCCAGCTGATTGATTTCAATATCTCAATGTTTACTCTCAGGCTTTGTTTTGAGTATATAAATCCAGGTGTTTACAATATGTGTCTTTTCTTCTGTCATTTCTGTTTTTCCCAAGTAGATTTCCTGAAACAGCTGGTGCCACATATGTAAACAAAATCAAAATATTTTCTCAAAATTTTTAGGAGATTTGCATCCACTGGACCAAATGACAAAAGATGTTTATTTTAAAATTGACTGTGAATGATGTAATAGAGATTGTATTGCCTGAGAAGTATAAAACAACTGAAACAGGACTTATAAAAGAAAATGAACTATTCAGGTCTATTGATATAATGAATGAAATAGTTATTGGGATAGTAGTTGAAAAAGTTGAAAAACACATTATTTCATATCTAGTCTGTATTAGATATATGTTCGAACCCAGAAAATATATTCTGTGCTTTGGGAGTTTGCAAAAGTAAACACACCTTTGAGAGCCAAGTTCTAAATGTATCAATTATTTAGCCATAAATTACTTAGTATATTCTCTAATAAACTGATCTTAAACAATATCTGCTTGATATGGCTTATTTTTTACAAATGTAAAAATCGAATGCTTTTTTGAAGAAAGAGCTGTTTGGGTTGCTTCCAAAGACGCACCCATGAGGGAGCTTTTCTCGGCCATCACTAGCCCCAGCACACCCTTTAACCCTGTGGTCACAAATGGGAGTGTGTGCAGAGGGAAACGGACGTGGTTGCTGTGAGTGTCCAGATATGTGCTACACTATCGCATACCCCTGTGGAAACCTGGACCTGGGAAAAGGGCCATGAAGGAAAGCTATATGATGAGATGAAAATTGGCACTGGGAGGAGCTGAAGTAATCTGGAAATCTGAACGAGGAGCACAGATAAAGAGAACAGTATGTGCAAGGAATAGCAGCTTTGAGGGTTAGCGATAAACTAAAGGAAGGAATTGAAGTGAGATGAAGCTGCAGAGGGGCAACAGGGACCTTAAGAGTATGACAGAAATTTTAGTTTTTCTGTGAAAAGTCAGGGGAAGCCCTTGCCCTTTGGTAGGGGAGTAAGATGATCAGCTAATAAACCAGAAAAGTCTGTCTGGCAGCAGAGGTAGACAAAGCTTGGGGGAAGAGATCTCTTTATCATTCTTGTGCTTCTCAAAGCCTCTGGATTCAATGTAGTGTCCGTGGGTAATGAGCAGTAATAGGGTCATCCCTGGAATGTGTGATTGTGTGTGTAATATTGATATTTCCTTTCTGAAGATCTAGAAGTGATCCACGCCCATCTGTCAGTGGTGGAAAATATCCACATCTACAATCTAAATGATCTCCAGGGATCGTAGGTCCAAGGCCTAGTAAGGTCACACAGTTGTTCAGCAAAGGTCTATATCCTATAGGTCATGGCTCCAGTGTAGGCATCAAAAACAACTCTGGGTGTTCCTTAGTTAGCTTTGTGGAGTCTGGCAGCAGTGCAAAAGGTTAGGCCGGCCAGGTTGAAGAAGCATCTGTGTGTGTAAAGGAATGTATAGAAATGGAAGCCAGGGAAGCACTTGATCAGCCTTTGTAGGTTCTGGCTGTGGGAGTACATATCTGTGTGACTGTGTGTTTGCTGCTTGCTAATCAAAAGCACCTGAGTCGGAGAAACACAGAAGTCATCTCCTAATTGAAAACAGTTTAGGAATCAAACACTGGAGTTGATCCATCCCCACCCTCCCTAACGAACTATGTGAAGATTTCCCAGCATATGGAATGAAGATTGGATGCATGATAACATTCTGCTGAGCTAATGTCAAATATCATGCTGGGCAGGAAGGATGAAACTCATCCCTTCCTCTGGATTGCACAGATGTGAAATCTGTCTGGGATTGATTACTAAAAATGCTGATTATTTCAACCTAAGAAATCTTACCATATTCCTATTGAGTTTTGAGATACTAAAGTTCAAATTGTTACCCACAAGTTAACTGCTAGATTGAGCTACTGAGTGCCTTCATTCAGTCTACACCTCATGTACAGCTCAAGAAAAGTCACATTGTATTTTTGTGACACAAAGACAAATGACTCACAGATCTTCCCTTTAAGGAGCTTGCAAACTAATGATAAAAGGTGCTAAGGAAGGTAGAAAGTTTGTATGAAATCGTAGTTAATGTTGAGTAAGGCATAAAGGAAGAAGTTGTGTTCTCTCTCTGCACATGTTGGTTTCCATCTAAAATAAGTGACCTTATTTTAGATCGTCACTCCTGCACTTTATCAGCACTCTGCTTGCAAGAACGGCCAGGGAAGTCTGTGTACACACTTCTTGGAAAGCCCAAAGTACTTCCCCAGTTATTCCTCAAACTTTCCCATCCACTGTCCCTCACAAACCCACAAATGGCCTAGCATTACTAGAAAACAAAGTGAAATCATGCCAAGGAAGAGTAAATTTAGCCCATCCTTTTCATACATATGGACCCATCGATCAGTAAAGAAGGCTTCTACTTTCTAATTAAATTATTTTCTTATGTAACTCTATATGCATATTGCATCTTCATTATTCATCACTAAACACAAAAGAAAAGGCAAATGGAATTATAGCACGTGTGGATTATTTCATCATTACATTAATAGTTATATAAACATCATTGCAAACGATATGGAAAAAAGTAAAAATGTACCTTGCAAATATTCCTCAGGAAAAAACCCCCACGAATAATAGAAATATCATTGATGTAGAAGAATCAACAATAATACTCTGTATATGTATGTGTGTGCATATTACATATATATAAATTATAATTATTGCCTCGTTTCTCTTGGCCTCTGATTTTTATGTAACTATCCCTACAAATATGTAAGTCCCCAAATAGATAACATTCCTTCAGTTATCGTCTTCACTCCTTCATCCTGAAAATGGAGCAAAGAGGAGTAATTTTTCTTGTAGTATAGTTTGGTAATGAAACATCATTTTCCTCCACATCTGGATCCTTGATGCCATATGTTAATCTTTTGTTTTATTCTAATGATTAGTCTATCATGCTGCCATTATCATTTGACTACAGTCTACAAATACCCTGCCCCAAATCCTGTCATTTCACTCTAGGCCAACTCATCCAAATAAATCAATAAATAGAGAATATCAGGTAGAAGCCCTCCCATCTTATACTACTGCTGCCTCTCAACCAATCTTCTCTTTCTGAATTTATTCTTCATATTTGCAAGCAGATTCCTTTTTTCTTTCTGTACTTTAAAGGGTGGTGATCTGTGGAATGTTCTCCTCTCTCTTGCTTATCAAGTGTCCCTGGGTGGCTTTCTCAGGAAGATGGAGATGAGCGTGCAGGGGCTTCATTGTGGTGTTATCTGGGATTCGATACTCACGGAAAGAAAGAAGTATGCAGAAGGTCCTTTCAGCACATCCTTAAGCAGCAATGGGAGGACCAGACTCTGTATCGTGTTCTCAGTCATCAGATACAGTACCTGCTGTCCTGAGAAAGGGGCGAACCTTGAGAGGGCTGCATCTAAATGGTGGAGGAGATCTTTGAAAGGAGCTATGGCAGAAGATGGCACCAGCGCTCTCACAAGTTGGATGATAGATCCTGAAGAGAGATCTGAACACCGGGTCATTTCATCATACCCATCACTGACGATCTCCTTGGAGACACACCATTGAGTACTCTCCAATACACACACCAAGCCCCTGTGACTTCACTTCCTGTTTGTATGTCAGATTGGAAGTACTCTACCATGCCATTATCTTTCTTACACTTTGAAAATGGAAAGAGTAAAATTTTGGGTATGGCTTTCTTGATCCTTTCCTCTTAGTTTCATCGATGAGTATGAACCCTAAATTCAGGGAGAAAATTTCTGGTGCATTCTTCTATTTTCTTTAAGTAATGAAAGTGGTATTTCTGATTCTAACTAATACAGAAGATGCCCAAAGGCTGAGCTGAGCCAGGCTCTGGTGGGTCACTGTGCCCTTCAGGGTAGGCGGCATCTGCCCTGAAATCTCTCATTTCACATAATGTATGGCAGACTCGTGCCAATCTAATTGATTCCCACCACATGCTCACTTTTTCCATGCTTTCCTTTAATTTTTAATATTCTAAGCTTAAACACGGAAGCACCTGCTGTTCTCACATAGGTGACAAGATGATTCATTTCTCAGAGATATTTATAGTTCTTTTATTAGAAGCATAGAAAAGAAAGCTTTGGAATTACTTTTAGACTCACACTTCCTTCTCCACTCTCAACATTTAATTGCTTATGAACAGACACTCTTAGTGCTGTCCTTCACCACATAGAGCAGTTGAAAGGGAGGTAAGAGGAGTGCACCTGACTCATTCTTACAGTAGAAGAATTAAGGGCTCAAAGTGGTGTGAGCCCATGTCTTTCTCAGAGAGAGAGAGAGAGAGAGAGAGAGAGATTTGAGGAGGGAGGCTCCAAATTGGGTTGACTTTTAACAAGCCTTGCTCATCCAACAGACAGTTTATTCTCCTATTAGAGGTTAATTGACCTCAGTGGCAACATCTGTCTGTAAAATGGGTTCAGATTAAAGTAGTCCATCTCCATTTTGCTTTACACAAAGAAAAATCATCATGTGGGGAAGATACAACCTCAGCTCATCAGCTGGAGTTTGGTTTGCTCACTTAGCTTCTCTGACATTTTCCTGGAGCAGAGGATTAGAAGTACTTCAGTTCCACTGTTCGAACATTACGGTTTGACTCATTTTTTTTTTTTTTGGTACTAGGGATTGAACTTGGGTCCTTGCGCTTGCACGGTTTGACTCTTGAATGCTCTCAAAGGCCCATGTGTTGAAGGGTTAGTTCCCAGCCCAAGGCGCAACCTAGAGGAAGTGGAGTAATTAGGAGGTGGGGCCTTGTGGGAGAAAGTTAGGTGAATGGAGCATGCCTTTGAAGGGGATATTAGAGCCGCAGCTGCTCCTCTTCCACATTCTGACTTCTGTCTATTCTGAGGAAGAACAAGTGTCTGTCACTTGCTTCCTCACTGACATAATATGCTGCTACAGACCCAAAACAACTGAGCCAAGTATCCACCAACTGAAATCTCTGAAACCTGAAAACATGATCCACAATCAACCTTTCTTTCTTATTAATTAATTAGGTATTTTTGTCACAGTGACAGAAAGCTCACACACTCCATTCCTCAGTTCAGAGTTCTAGTTTAGAACTGGTTCTAGGAATTTTACCACAAATAACATAAATCTTTATGATTTACTCTGCATGTTTTACATATGTTGTCTTTACCTTTCAGTACCTTATGCTGTTTCAATCAGTAATTATATTAACTTTTACAGGTTAGAAACTTTAAAACCACGTCCCAGGAAGATCAAAAGAAGTTTCCCAAAGTTTCATTACTAGGAAAGGGAAGAGCTAACACAACTGTGGTTTCTGACACTAGCAACAGAAAGTTGTGTGACACAATGTGGAGAACAAATGAGGAAGTGTATCTCTCCAAAACAACGTAGATCCAAATAAGCCCATCATCATTCCATTCACATAAAAACAAAAGGAAAATTTCTGTTTCTAGGAAAAGCACTGATGTAATACAATAAGTATTTATTGAGCCTTTACCATGAGCCTGGTTATTTTTCTATTGGCAAACAACCTTGAGCTGGCTGTTTTTACAGTTTTGGGTTAAACTGGATCCACAAAGCACTTGCTCAGAAATTCCCACAAAACCTAGAGAAAACACCTGGTCAGAATCAGATTCCTGGTAGCGGGTGGAGGAATATGCTATTTTAATGGGTATTCTACTTGATTTCTATGGATGGTAAAACTCAAAACTTACAATTCACAAATCTTGATTCAAATTCACAATTAGTTTGAATTTATCCCTTTTTATTTTTAGCACACAAGACAAATACTGTCAGAAAATGTGTGCTACTTGGTCCTACTATTACTTTTGAAATATTTTCACTCAATCTTTTTTCTAGATCAGTGAAACAATAGAACCTGATATTCAGGACCATGGAATCTAGTAACAGCAATGACTCTGTTTGTCAGAAAAATCCGTGAGGGTGGCCCTACTTTAATGTTTTTTCCTTGGGCCGCTGTCCCATCAGTTGTCTGACCAAAGTTTGCACTTATATTTTAATGACTTGTATTCTCCTTATGCTGTGTCTCATGAATTTCTTGGAAGAATTTCTGCTGATTTGGAATATCATATGCCAGGGGACAGGCATTGGGTTGTATGTGTGTGTATTTCAAAATAAGCAGATATAAATGCCTGAATTATTTGCTCTTTGGCAGATCTCTTGGAATGATTTAATTTTTACAGTGTCTTAAATTTAAAAGCGTAAGGCAGATTTCATATATTTTGGTATGAACGTTAACTTGAAGTTTCCAAAGAATGAAACGATACAGTAGTAAGTATAGAGAGGGAACTAAAATTTTAAAAATGCTATCTATGTCGGAGAAACAAATACAAGGGAAATTTTACTGTTTAGCTCACGACCATTACTACTATCTGATCCGTGAATTCTATCCTCCAGAAATTAATTTTCCTTTGATAGAAGTCAATCTTTTCCATGGAAGGAAAGAAAGGCAAGAAATCATTAAGTATGTAAAATGGTCAAACTCCCATGGTAAATCTGAGGCAGAACTACCAGACTATTGAATAATTGTTCATTAATGTTACTAATCCTCAACTCCTTTTTCACTGTCTGAAATAGTGCCATCTTTATACACTAAAGTCCTATTATACATCAAGCAGCTTTTCCCTGTTTTAAGAGGGAGGCAAAATTTAGAAAGGGAAGAGTGAATGAACGAATGAAAAAATAGAGACTTCCTCAAACCACAGGCAGGAGAATCTTTTAGAGCCTGGATAAAGAACAATTTCTAAAAGTCTAAGTTGAGTGCCAAGAATTTAAATTGTATACTGCTATAATTGAAAATAAGTATGTCTGTCCTAAAATTTCTTAACCTCAGCACTACTGACATTGGTGTCAGAGAATTCTTTGGTGTCGGAACTATCCTATACATTGTAAGGTGTCTAGCAGAAGCTCTGTACTCACTAGATCCAATACACTCTGCTCCCCATTGTGACCACCAAAAATGTCTCGAAACACTGCCAAATATTCCATGGGAGCTAAAATGAGTCCCAACGGAGAAAAACTGGGCTCACTGGACTGGGTTTGCCAGATGGGTGACTCTCCGTGTGTGAGATGGTACCCAGCCTCAACTCAGCCCATGTCTCCCTGAGTGGGCACCTGCTCTCATTTACCACTGTCAGTCTGGGCTTCCCGGATGTTGGGCTTCAGGGTGTTCTCATCATGTTGCAATTGTGAGTGTGACTTCTTACTAAAGTTGGGGCTTCAGGAGCGTTGTTACTATGCCTCAGTATAATACAGGAAGCAAATTAGTAATAAATACCTGATATTAAAATTCATTAAATGTACTATTCAGCTCCATCACTAAAATTTCCCATGAGTTTTCTTCTTCTTCAATCTCTGATATCCTGCTATGGCCTGGGTTTCCTCCTGTCTCCCAAAAATTCTTCTCTGGCTCACTTTTCTCTCTGTAATAAGGATCAGTTTCCACCAACTGTCCTTGATACCGTTGCATAAATACAGATGCTGATTTTCTCAAAACCCAAGCTTCTACTAGATAGATAGATCATAGATAAATAGATAGATAGATGAGACAGACAGACATACTCACATTAGCATGTGTGGATTTTCATATAGGAATATATATTTTTTTCATAAAGGAACAAAATTATTTTTAATAAAGGGGAAGAAAATATACCCCTTGCCTTCGTCTGTAATAAAAAATTACAATCTTTGCATGATATATCTTGAGTAAATATTCCTAAAGAGCTTCATCTGCCACCAAGGAGAGGAAACCTCAAGAACTAGGGAAGAAGTAATTGTTCCAGAATATAGTAAGTGGATTTTATATCTATCTACACTTAACATTGATCCTCCACCTACCCTGGCTAAGGTAATTTTTCATCATTTCATCATTTTTCATAATTTTCTATGATGCAGTACAAGGATGGAAAGGAAGGAGTTACATTCTTCTAACATAACAAAGGACAGGAGGCACATGCAGAGGGCTTAATGCTCACTATATGAATGACTCCGTGTCATTTACACATTTTGTATCAAAATCAGGCTGTGAGACCACAGTGAAGTTTTTGCCTCTTGTTTTCCCGTATCAAGATCCAAAGCACCTTGTCCTTCTATAAAGCAGTAACTCTAGATTGGACTAGGAAAGTACTTGGCAGTATATGAGCTATCGGATGGAAAAAGACAGGACCTCACAAAGGAGAAAGACTGAAGGGAAATGTGGGGGAAGTGTGAAGAGATTTTCACCTGAACCACAGCATAGCTATAACTGGTCTCCTTGCAGTCAAGTGCTCAGATCTCAGCTTTGAAACAGAACTCAGGAAAAATTAGAGTAAAGTAAGCAGCTTTGTTGAGTTGAAATGTATTGCCTGAACTTGAAGTAAAGAACTGATTAATCACTCTCTATATTTTACCTGCAACATCATTTTATTGAGCAATATGAAACCTATCCCTCCATAATTAGGGAGCTAATTCTGGAATCACGTCAATAACTTTATATCATACTCAGAATATCCCAGGCATTTTCCTGCACTCTACTAAAATGTTCCAGATACTGAGGTATTACTGGCACTCTCAAGCAACCAGGTGACTAACTACAGTGAAAATTAAGGGATTTTGATTATTTTAGACTACACCTAACATAAATCAAGGATATAGCTGTGTCTAATGGCATTGGCTTAGGTTTTATTGCATCTTAAGTACAGTTTCATTTGGAGTGCTGCAGGACCTGACTGGAAGAACTTTGCCTGTTCAAAATGAGAAAATGCATTCCCAGTGTGAGTCAAGAAAGAGAGAATTATGCCAAGGAATGTAAATTAAGTCAGTGTGGATTTGCAAGTCACTCTCAGAGATAATGCTTATAGTTTATGGTTATTTTATCTTCTCATTAGCAGATTAAGATTATTATATTTCTGTTGTACAGGTTAGAACTTTGAGATCCAAGATGTTACTTTATCAGCATTGGAGGGGAATCAAAACTATAACTAGGAGAATATCATAGGTAAGCTTTATCTCAAAATAATTCATAAGCCAGCCAAGAAATTGACATATACATAATATATACATGATATATATGTACTATTTATATATTTACTATATGTAATATATTCCAGATAAACCTCCATTCTTATGGACATATCATAAACCATTATTTCAATAGTTTTAATTCAGAAAAATTCATTTCAATCAATATCTTGTATCAATACCCAGAGTTAAGAACCCAAATCTTATGCAGTACTTTCCAATGGAGTCCAGAATGATCCCAGAACTACACTGAGCAGAGAATGATGTCAATAACTTGTTGATATTAAAGCCTTCTTTTGCCAAGTGTCCCCCTTCTTTTCTGATATGTAGCCCCCTTTTAATCTTTATGTCAAAAATCAGGCCTGCAATTTGCCTTTTCCCCTAAGATCCCCAATCACCCTGCATACATGATCTCACCAGAACATTAGTTATTTTACCTGGTAAATTTAAGCTAAAGCTTCCTTTCCTTACACTCAGGACTGTGTACATCCACAGCCCTACTGTGGCTTCCTGAAGATCTTTCTAACCATGTGCATGACCAGAAGTCAGTGAGACCTCATCACAATTGAACATAGTTGTTTAATGAAAATAATCAGTCAGCTGAGTATACTCTCTAAAGCCCTTCTCTTTCTATAGATATTCTGACAGTGTAACCTTTTCCCATAGGAAGCTCCCCTGTCATGATTGAAATTGCTACATCAGCTTTCACCAACTCTGGGATTGTCCACTCAATCCAGCTGCAATGTGCTGCCAAACACCTATCAATGAATAAAAATAACATATAACTCCATATCGTTCTTCTGGTTAAACCCTTCCCTGTATGGAACATGTCTTGGGAGGCTTGTTTATCCCATATTTATCTAAATCCTCTGAGAGCAAAGTACACACCCATTTCTTTTTCTAGTATAACCACAGCAGGGCTCATGTCTCACAGGGACTATTTCATGTCACTTCCAAGAGCAGAGATGCAGAATGATTCTTTTATGGAAAATATTTCAGACACTTTCCTATACTCAGTCACTGAAAAAAGACACTGAATACTAAAGATGTCCTGGAAACTCGTATTTCTTTATCAGCTCCTCTCTCTGCAGCCACTCAAGGATGCTTGATGCAGAACATCTCGGGTAGGGGACATGGTGGTAAGTGGACCCCAGAGAGCAGGGAAGCCCTATCCAGGGCAGGACTGGAGGAAGTAGAATTCGAGCCTGCCTCAGCACTTGAGCAGAGGATGAAGAAAGCTAGGAGGATCCATGAGTTATTCCCACGTCTCTGCTCACAGCAAACTCTGTCCAAGCTGCATGTAAACTAAACACCTATTTTCTGCATCCTTTGGTTCTTAACACGTGAAGAATATATGCAGTGTCCTTTTGCAGGATGGGGGGCAGGCTTGAGGTGTACAATCGTAAATTCCTGGTATGAAAGACATAGATCATTTTCTTGAAAATATTCAAGCTCCCCAGTGACCTTTTGCTATCATGGTCTATGTCTTCATCTAAAGACTCATTTTTGGATAATTCATAAGATTCCACACTGCCTGAGCTCCAGTATTCAAACACTACGCCTTTATCTGTGTCTTGCTTTGCATAAAATGCACTCCTTTGTATAAAATTCCTTGCATTCTGTGTTATACTGTTAAACCCTCCTCATCTCATGGGACTCCTCTGATGTTCTAAGGGAATATTTATTTATATCTTGTTTTTTCTCAAGTTTAATCTGGTGTTGTCCATTATGCCCCAATATATACACATAATGCAACATATACTCATGCCACAATATATTATATTTGCAAGCTGGTAAGAATTTATACTATCCAAGAATTTATATTATTCAAGTTGTTAGTTTTTAGAAAAACTATACCCTATTAGTCTTTTAGATACCTACACCAAGGTGGAGCAGATAATAAATGTATATTGAATAAATATTAGAGCTATAAGCACTCTTCTGCTGTTTTCCCCCATGGCATAAATTAATGAGCATTTCTTTTCTTTATAAATGAAGTGTACATGACAGTCTAAAGTCAAAGAATATTTTCCCATCACTCCTAAATTCCTACCACATTGCAGATACACTGATGATAACGTAAGGCCTGGCAAGGATCCACTTTCAAGGACAGTAATCTTGTCCCTAAGGCCAGGGCATCTTGAGATATGCATGCTCCACTTGGAATTCTGCCAAATACACACCCGAAACTAGATGTTTGGCACACCTGCCTCATCTTGTTTCTGGAGTATGATTTAAATCTTTTGATCTTCTAAGAATCCAGTGTAAAGGAAATGATGAAATGTGTATCAGAAACTTCAAGGAAATATGTGCACACAGCATCAATAGGGAGTGTCTTTGTTCTGACAACCTATAAACAACCAAGTTGTTTTGTGATAAATTAAGCTTTTAGTTTATAGACCTAGTGATTTTCATTTCATTCTCTGTCAGGAAGAAAGTATCTTTGAACTTTCTTAAAAGTTAATCTTGACACTGAAGATTGTTTTTCCTTATCTTCTGATTTTATGCTCAATTACTAAATATTCACCATATTTAATTATATTTAAAAGGACAAAAATACAGTGGGTTGTATTTCTTATATTATTTCATGAACATAACCCATTATAATAACATGGTTTAATTTGTTTCTTTGATACATATTCAACTGTCTCATTGTGGAATATGGCTTTTCTGGATTAGAGCCAGATACCTATGTTATCTCCCTCACATAATTCGTATATTTTAAAGTAAGAAATACCTACTTTAAAATATTGAAAGACAAGTCAAATGGAGAATCCCTTGAGTAACGTTTGTTAGTGGTCCTAGGAGTTACATTTGTTGGTGGTACTAGGACAAAAGGAAATGTCAAAATTGATCACCCACTCCACAGTGATTCTCAAACACCAATTTAGAGGGTTTTTCTGGAAATCTTCATTACAATTTATTCATGACTCAGTTTTCTCAAGCCCCTCTCTCTACTTGTCACATTGCTTCCTAGGAGTTGGGAATGCAGTAGTGATCATGACAGAAAGGGTTCCTGCTTCCAATGGAAGCTCAGAGAGAAAAAAATGAAGGTCACAGAGTAATATGAAGCGTACAGTGAACATTTAAATACTTTAAAACACTAACAGTATTACAGTAAAAGTCACATTGCCATTTGTTATGGCTTGTATTTAGTTGTTCCCCCAAAGTCTTATGTGGTCATAGGTGGAGCTTTTCACAGGTGGGTGGATCTAGAGAATGTGATGCTGGGATTAAAATGACAACATTTTAAGAAATCATCAGGTAAGGACCACAAAAGGCATATCACAACAGACTTTCTATGCATTGAAAAATACAGTCTCCCTAAATTCAACTGGCATCTCAATATAGAGCTTTAGCTAGAGGAAAAGAAGGCTAAATAATTCACAAAGAATATTACTTCATTTTGGAAATTTTTAGTTCATTTTTTCTTGAGTTTAGCCAAAATCTTTTTGACACTCATCAACATTCATTAATATTAATATTTATTCTATCCCCTAATAACTTTTTGGTCAACTATTAAACCTTTAGATTTACACAATCTTTCTCAACAGGCATTAATTGCATGACGGCTATTGCAGGCACCTTGCTATATGCTGCTAGATTATAGTGAACAGAACAAATATGTCTCCTTCCTAAAAACCTAGAGATCTCAAAAGAAAATACATTGTAATGTGATTGTAGCAATGAATGTAAAGCATAGACTATTTAACTTTTAAGGGTAAATTCAAAATGTATCCCAAAATTAAGAAACCCGGAAAGACCTATACAATCTTAGGCTAATTTGATATTGGAGCCCTAGGCAGAATTGGTATGGTCTAAACCAACTTCTAAGACTGCTTTCGAGTCATCCGTCAGTATCCATGGTGGCAGGACTCCCATGGATACCAAAATCTACAGATGCTCTTGTCTCGTATATAAGAGAGTAACATTTGTAAGTAGCCTACACATATTACTCCATATACTTTATATGATCTCTAGATTATAAATGATGCCTAATACAAAATACATGCTATGTAAATAATTGTCATACTGTATTGTTTAGGGAGTAATGATAAGAAAAATATCTGTTTATGTTCTGCACAGACACATGAATTCTTTCTGAATATTTTTCATCTGTGGTTAGCTGAATCCACGGATATAGAACTCATGTATGGAGAATCAATTATGTACATGAACTGTTGGTCTAAGCCACGCATAGGCCTAGAATATTAGCTGTCATCTCCCCCTGGAACAAGCAGTAAAATTTAAAATTCATTTTTAATGTCACCATTTCATCCACTCATTCATTGCGTCTACTGGTTATTACTGAATTGACTACTCTTTTTTTTAGCAGTGGACTTGTTTATTTGACTTCCAAATTTTAGCTGGAGCCTATGCTATAAAATCCAAGAAGTGATACGGGAAATAAATATAAGGTTTGTCAATTTTCTGACTCTATACAATTAAATCTTTATAGTACCTTTTTATAGCTAAATGGGAGAATAAACTCTTATAATTGAAATGAATGAACTCATTTGCTTACCTAAAGTCCAAGCTGTTTTTTACTATGTCAACTTTATTCAGAGGACTCAACACCTCCAACTGTAAGCAGGGATAAGCAAATGTACCCTTCCAGTCTTTGGTGAATTACTACAAATGTTTAACATTGAAAGGGCAAGAGGATAATAAAAGACACCCTGGGGCTAGAAGCTAATTCATATCTATGAAGCTTTGGTTATGCTGAAGTATACCATTTGATCCAGTCCATAAGGTTGGCCCGGAATTGTAGCTCAGTTTATTGAGGTGTTTCCTCATTTGCCTCTTGTATACAGCGAGGCATTCCCACTGAGCTTTTTTCCTTGTCCTCCAACTGTTGTTGGAGTCCAGCCATTACCGCTCACCATCTCATATTAACCACACTTAGACTTTAAGCTGCTTGGGCTCTGCTCCACTCTGTTTTGGAAAGATTCACCCTGACAGTACCTGTGCTCCTATAGGATGCGACTGAGGCTCTTTACTGATCCCAGTGAACTGAGATCCTCTGCATCATTGCCTTAGCAAAAAAAAAAAAAAAAAAAAAATGAGGGCTAAAAAGAGGATCAATGCACGGGGATGAATTCTTTTAACAGAGCAAATGCTGTTGCATAGTAAATTATCATGGATAAAGCACTGAATATATACATTTTGGCTCCAATTTTGCATTTAAATATCACCTATTTTAAGAATATCTAGACATTAAACTCTACTAGGGATTAATATTTTTGATTCTAAAATGAAAAACACTCAGGTATAGCTGGCAGTTAAATTCAATTAACTGTGCTTAATAAGATTTCTTGGGCTCAGAATGAATACATATTAATTCATTCAACCATTTAGCCATTCCTGTGTTAACTCATTCCACAAATATGTATTTAGGATCAACTCTGTGTATTGTATTCCAATCAGAGCTAAATATGCAAGAAAAGATTGTTTTTGTTTTCTAAACATACTGGATTAATTTATCACTGAAGATAGTATTTTTCTTTTCTTTTTTCTTCAGGAGTAGTTATCTATTTCTTTTTACTGAGCAAACAACAGAATTGTTATGGTTCTGTAACCACATTGATTCACTTATTCATTCATTCATTCATTTTATAAACATGTACTGAAGTCCTGCAGTTTGCACTGGTCCAATCTCTAAAGAAAGGAATGATTATATCATCTCAGTAGATTAAGTATAATAGTTTAGCATGGCTTGTTAGCAAGATGCTAATAGAGGTAGGGCAAGGTATAATAAATTAGTTTTTTGGTCAAGTAGAACCTGAAATTGAGACTCATTGAAGACTTTTGTAGGGAGGAAGAGGGGTGTTGTGATTAGGCAGGTCTTTTGGAGGAAGTGTGATGAGATAGAGGGCAGAAAGCCACAAGAGAGAAAGAAGTCCTGGAAGGAGACTGCTACAATGAATTATGTGGGCAACGAGTCTTCAACCAGGCCCTGAAGTTGTGGGAGAAAGAGGAAGTAACCCATTCGGAAATGATTTATGCCTGTCAGCATGTTGATCAAAAGCCTAAATTTAACTGTATTAATCAATAGGTTTCTCCAGAGGAGCACAGCAGTAGGAGATTCACATGGATATAAAGGCTGAAAAGTCCTGTTTTCTAAAATCAAGTCAGAGAAACAAGAAAGCTGGTAGAATAATTCAATAAAAGTCCAAAGGCTTGAGAACCAAAGAGTCAATTATACAATGCCCAGTCCCTAGGCAGAAAAAAATGAGATGAGATACCTGGTTTAGGTGGTATGAGAGTGAATAAAAGGGGAGAGAATTTTTTCTTCCTCCACATTTTGTTCTTTTCAGGGCCTCAAAGGATTAGAAGGTCCCAACCAATTTGGGGCAGGTGATCTACTTTACTCAATCAACCAACTAAAACACTGATCTCCTGAGGAAACACCTTGACTGACACACTCAAATAATGTTTAATCTGGGAACTCAGTGGTTTGAACTGATACACAAATTTGATCATCACTATAATCTCATTATGTAGACTTAGGAGTCATCATATACAGTATAGATAAACATAAATATGCCAAGGATCATAAACAGCAGGCAGTGAAACCTAATATTCACCTATATAGTACTCACCGTGTGTCACAGATTAAATGTTTTAAGTAAATGTTGTACAGAGATTAAACCCACAGATTAAATGATTTCAATGATGCTAGGAGAAAGCAACAATTTTTCCAATGCAATTTAGAAATGAAGAAACTAAGACAACAAATTTTAAAATATCTCAAATTTCTGAGCCATTAAATAGATTGAAAACCCAGGGACATGGGCATCTGTGGATTTAACCACTTTACTTAATGATATAATTATTACCTTCATTCAATCTTTAATGAAGTAATCCTTGCTAATGACAACACTAACAGCACAGAAGAATCGGGCTGAAGTATAACATTGTCCCTTTCATTTCCTCCTAACCCCATCTGCTGTCCACTAGCCAGGTACTTTTAGGGCAATCACCTATGTTTGCAAAGGACAAAGCTACTACCCCGTGGAGTCATTGTCAATGGTCCATCAATTGTTTCTTCAGATAAGTCTCTCCAAAGAAACTTAGAAGGAATGAGCCCAAATTTCTCAGTCACTCTAACTCACTCTTTTGAGATCTAGAATAAATTTTTCTCATTATCATACTAAATTCTCCACCAGCATTCTTGTTCACCTTTTTTTTTTTTTTTTTTTTGGATCAGGTGAAGCGTAACCTGGACTGAGCATACTCGAGAATGTGCCTGCCTCTCCACATGCTGATGAGTCTTTCCTATGGGTAAGTCTCTGCAATAGAAGTCCCTTGTATTCTTTGCTTAAAGAGGCACAATATGTTCACTTCTTGGTAAGCCCAAAGCCAGGAGATAAAGTGTTAGAGAGAGGGTTATTGTTTGCAGCAAGTGAGGAGCCCATTGGAGATAATTCTCAAAGCAGTGCTTCTTTTACACATGCCCCACAAATCTCTTTTAACTTTGCCTTTAACTCTTGTGTTGATTCTCTGTATAATTTTAGGTAATATGCTTATTGATAGTCTTTAACACAATATCGATTTTCTTATCACTCTAATAGATGATGATTTAATTTAACTGCACTTGACCCATATTTTCCATACCTACTCTCAATATTTGACACTTATATTATGAATCTTAGATTTCATATTGAGCATTTATGACATTAGCAATACCTATAAAGCCCTATTTCTTGTTCCATAAGATTTGTATGGACCTGCGAATGCTCCCCACTTCTCATGATGAAGCTATCCTAGCAACTACATTATTTTACACATATTCTTCACGGTTCCCTCTCTCTTATATTTCTTACCATAACAGTGACATTTTTCCTTAACTTCATGCCTCTGTGATAGCCTTTTTCAAAGATTTTTAAATTAATTTTATTGGTACATTTTAGGTATACAATAGGCTGATATTCATTATTGGGAATTTGTACCTTTACATAGTAGATCTTGGTTCTTATTTTTTCCCCATTCCCTGCCCTCCCCTCAACCCCTCCACCCTTCCCTATTTACAAAGACTTTGTTTCCATTTTTTCCTTTTCTCACATTTATTCCTTTCCCTTCTTTCCTTTCTCTGACCCCTTCCAATTCCCCTTCCCCTTTGGACTTTTTCTTCCTATTTCACATTATCTATTATATATTTTGATCCTTATTTACACTTTCAGTTTCTCACACCAGAGAAACTATTCAGTGTTTATACATGTGTGTCCTATTTATTTCAGTTAAGAGTATGGCCTCAGTGTGCATTGTATTGGGTCATCCATGGTACACTCTGTGTTGTGCTAGACTCTAGGTTTTTAGACAGAAATAGCATAAATATATTTTAAATTTTTGAACTGCCTAATCTCTAGAATTCTATTACACACTCCAGCACCACCACCACCAAGACCATAACCACCACCAACATGCTCAGGAATTTAAACTTTAGGGGAAGTGGAAAGCATAAGTCTCTTTATCAGAGAGCCATATCAGTGATTTATTGTTTTTCTTTTTTTTTCCCTGCATTTTCATCCTTTTCTTCCAGCCCAGAACATTTTTATTTCCTCTCCATCTGGAAAGAACCACAATTGGTGATTCTTTGTCTTCTCTCCTTTAAGTTAGACTTTCAGCAATTAGTTTCTTTTGTTTTCTTTAGGTCTTTTCTCTTTAAACAGGGATATATGTAGGTAGACCAGCCTGCTAGACAGAACCTTCTCAGAAAACTGATTCTTTAAATAAATTCCTGGTTATCTATGCGCCATCTTCCAAGAATACCTAATTTCAATTTAAATACAAGATGGAAAATAATAATATGAAATAGTGTGATGGTTAATCTTGATTAGTTTGAGAGATTCCTAGGAATTTAAGGAAATACACTTCTGAATGTGCCTGGGTGGATCATGGGGCTATGACCTTGAAACCAATATCTGATCCCTAGCCCCTTCCTCTCTGGCTCTTTCTCTGTGTCTCTGCTTCTTGGCTGCTGTGAATGGGCAGATTTCCTCTCCTATGCCCTTCCACCATAGTGTTTCTACCTTGGAGTCAACTGTATGTCAGGTGTTTTGCCCCAGCATGGGAAGCTGAGTAATACAAATAGCATTACGACTAAGTCTTATCAAATACTAAACCTACACATGTCCTAATTTAAATAATTGATTAACTTTCATGGTGCTAAATGTCACTCAGAGGAATTGCAAGAAAAATTTTGAAGCTTGTCACAACTTATTTTTGAAACAAGGAAATCACTGCACAGAGAACACAATGTGTGAAGCTCAGTGTAGATTTGTTATATCATAAAAATACAATTCTTGAAAGGTGCATGTATTTTTGAAAGGATAAGAATGGTGACTTATTGTACATTTCCACAATTCTATGTTTGCAAAACCAAATCTAGAAATACTGGCAGTTTTCAGAAGCAAGTTCATTGTCTTATGAGGTTCCTGAAATGGTAATGGGGTGCTCAGTTATTGGGTCAAACATTCTTCCAGGCATCTCTGGTGAGGGGTAGCTTTGAATGACTTTAACAATTTAAATTGACAGATGAAGTACAGAACATTGTTCTCCTTAGGTGGCTGGGTCTCATCTGATGAACTGGAGTCCTGGGAGGAACACACAGTTGATCCTCCCTAACAGGAAAGGAAGTTCCTTTAAACTGGGAGAGTGTTATCTCCTGTCCTTGGATTTGCAGCTCCTCATGGTCTCTAGGCTGCTGACCTTTCGACTGGATTGCCTCCACTACCTATCCTGAGTCTCTGCCTGTCACCTCACCTTCAAATGGTAAGACTCACCTATTTCCAGAACTGCAGAAGCCCATTTCTTACAATAAATCTCCTTATGCAAGTATCCAATCGTTTCCTTTTCTTTAGAAAACCTCAGATAAATCAGTTCCCTCTTCCAGGAGTTTACACTGCAAAAACATAAATTCTTGTCATTTTAATTTAATGTCTAGTGCCAGTGGACATTTACTTAAATTATTATTCATTATGAGAAACAAAAATTTGTGGAAAGTAAGTGGGTTTTAAGCCATTAAAAATGCAAATTCTTGCACAGCTACTAACTAGATGAATAGCCCTAGGAAGAGTATTCTGCAATTCTGAAAAAAATATGTTTCTTTATTTGAGAAATAACTATAAAATTTTTATATCCTTCCTACATTTGTTGGTCTATTGAGAGGCCAAACAAACCTAAATGGGAGGCTGACTAGACCACATCAAATATTCTTTTAGACAGCATTTCCTTCAAGATCTCTTATGCTTTTTCCTTGGTGAAAACAGAAAGATTGAACTAAGGAAAATACACTATTTTCTCTTATCTGTAACAAGTGAGGAATGCATCGACTTATTTTTCTTTCTTTTCCCTTTTACCACTGTATGGTATCCAAGGAAATGAGAGAGTATTAGAGAGAATGAATGCTTGGGAAAGGTCCCATGAGCAGGGGTCAGTGGGATGACAGACTGCTCTCTTGGTTACACATTAAAGGATCGAGAAAAGCCCACAGTGCAGGAAGGTCATAGGAATGCCTGTGTGTGTTTGTGTGTGGGTGCCTGTCTGTGTTTTGGTGGGTCTGTATAGTGTGTTAAAGTCACAATCTAATGTGTTTTTATATAAAGTAGATTACTTTTTAATATCCCCTTTCTACAGAAAATGGTAGTTTTAGTAATAGTTACAAGGTAAAACAAATAATAATCAGAAAATAAATGCATTTTAAAATAAAACATTTTATAGGAACCTTGTATATATAATCATGCTTGTAAAATATACTAAAATAAAATAGTTTTTCAGTATATAAAAGGGCTAAACTACTTTCTTCACTGGTTTTTATATCTAACAATCTAAACTTTGATTTTATAAGTCTTATAGATAATTTTCCAGTAGCTATAATAGTGCACTAGAATATTAGAAACCTAACATCTACAAAAAGTACAATGTATGGGCCGAGGATTTAGCTCAGTGGTTTCACCGCCTGCTATGCAAGTGCAAGGACCTGAGTTTGATCCCCGGTACAAAAAAAAAAAAAGTACAATCTAAGCTATTACTAAATTATATCACTATTGTAACATTTTATTTTTCTCTTTAGGAAGATAACTAACAAAGAAGAAAAAATTTAAATTTAATTTTTCAATATATAAAATTCATATGAATTTCATTGAGATGAATGTAGTGTGTTATTTACATTCAGTAAATTGTTCCCTGTGCAAGTTAAAATTAATTCTTATCAAACAAAAACAAATCACACTTTATAGTTCATACTGTTTCAAAGTTTAAAATTTTAAACACAATCTCAACTCTTTTGTTCTTATAGATTAGCATAACACAGTAAAATAACTCAAATTTTTTTCATTGTCTTTAAAATGATAGACAAGAATCATTTATTTAGGATCACCTGTTTACATAGAAGCTTACAGAGCACCACAGGGATGGAGGTATAAATTCTGCCTAAAGTAAACACAAATAACTCAGAATCAGTGTAAATTTATATTCCTAAAAAATGCTTGAGGTTAAGTATGTGTATGGTGGGAGCCCACTGTATAATTAAGGATTAGCTTAATTAATTTCCAATTAGAGCACGGTGCTTATTAAAAGTATGCAATACATATGGCTAATTTGATGTGTACATATATTATTGTTATTAATCTATCATTGTTTAGAACTTAGACCAACAAAAGCTTTTTCAGGAAAGATTTTATTAACAGCGTTTAGTCACATGCCACCCCAGCAACATGGTGATAATAAAATATAGAAAGATTAATTGGTTATACTATGTGATCCACTGTTACTGTCCTGGCCCTGATGCCAACAGGTATGCTGCATGCAATCACTTTGTTATAGGCAGTGGTGGCTCTGTCTTTGCTTAAATCTTCATCCTAGTAATGCTGAGTTCCTGTTGGATCTACCTTAAAGCACACATAGTCCAGGAGCAGGTGTTTATAGAGATTGTAATCAGAAATCCACACTTTACAGGGAGGCTCTGAAAATGCCTCAGCAGGCTGGATCTCCAGGCAGCACCAGAGCTAGTTAAATTAGTAGAGTGGATTTAGAGACTGTGTTTTGTAGGTGGAGTAATGCTCAAGGCACGAGCACTACCCCACAACCTCACCATCTTGTGAACTCTGTCTCAGAATCCAGCACACCTTGATCTTCAAAGTGCACCCGAGGTTTGGATGACTTGTGTGTCTGACTCTGCTTTGAGGCACATGTGCTGCACAGGATTGTGTCCCTGAGCTGATGGCTGTCCTTGAATATGGACTCGCCTCAATCTAGGGAGCCTTCCATTCGGACAGGTTCATTGCGAGACTGAGAGACAGACAGTGGAGCCCTTTGTGATCTTGTGCAACTGGTCGCACAACTGTATTTGGATCTGCTTGCTGACAGCTGCCTAGAAGTGTGGCCAAATTCTGGAGACCTGTTTTAAGTATAACAGACCACCTAATAGTAAGGTTATGGACATAGGGCTCTCACCTGCCCCTAACTACAGGCAATTTTACTAATGCCTATTAAAACAACTTAAGAATTAAGAAAGTCCAAATGTGCTTATGAGAGTTAGCAATCTGCTATATTTGTATGCACGCAGTGATTACTACTGAGGAAAGAGGCCAGAATTTTTTCCTAAATAACTTTTTTGTTTCCTGGTTGTTTTGCTTTTTGTTTTCCAGCACTGAGGATTGAACCCAGGGCCTTCTCACTAAGCTACACCCCCTGCCTATTCTTTTTCTTTCTTTCTTTTTTGACAATGTCTTGCTAAGTTATTGGGTTGCCCAGGCTGGGATCAAACTTGCCATCCTCCTGCCTCAGTGCCTCGGGGTGCTGGGATTACAGAGGTGCACTACCTATCGAGCCCAGTTACCCTGTGAGGCCAGAAAAAAGAGGCTAGGGACTAAAGTTCTCCAACAAAATATATCTGGGTGTGAAAAGACTAAAAACTAATGACATTTTCATCCAGGGACAGCTATTAGAGCAGCCATCCTCATCAGTCTACACAAATATTTCTTGATATTTATAAAATATAGAGTATACCCAGATAAATACTTATTGATACACAACAAAATGAACAATAGGTTCACTGAAATATTCCTTGGGACATACCATTTGTAAATGGGAATTTTTTATTTTTTCAGTTCACCTCTTGACAACTTTTCCCTTATCTGAAAAAGTAGAAAAACAAGATTCAAGAACTTGTGGTAGTTTTAAAAAAATAAATCAAGTGTATAATGTATTAGTGTATTTCTAAAATTACAGTTTGAGCAGTATATTATGATGTATTATGTAAAAGAAGGACTCCATCCCTACTCCCAACTTACTATGTACCACAACTCTTTTATTCGGGACTTTTTTCGCTATTTGAAACTCTTTTGTATGTGAATATGCAAGCACATCTATATACATTGCTATTCAAAATAGCCATGGTGTTTAAATAGACGATTTTTAATGAAAATATGAAGGTATTTATCTGCGTCATACTTTCCAGTTGGAGTATTTTACATTCCACAGTGTGGTCGTTCCTCTAGTGTTCCTTAGAGGCAAAAGTACATTTAACTCGCACTGCCTTCGAGGTTAGATGTGTCCTTAAGAGTGAAATCCCAAAGATAGAAGCTTTAAGAGCTGAGCTGTCTATAAATCACCACACCTTCTTTGCTACTGGGGACTGTGTTCACCTGCACTCTAGGTGAGGACACAAGGCCAACCAACCAAGGGCTACAGGTGAGTAAGAAATCACCTTTTGCTTTAATCCACTGGGATTTGGGGTCCTTTCATAATGCAACATACCTGAGCACTTCTCCACTCTGAAAATATTATTGATAAACTATTTTTGGTTTAACCATTTCCCCAAGTCACTTACAATTGTTTTCACATATAAAAGAAGGAAAGGCACCAACTTATATTTGTATCTCACATATTTCTACAGACAAGCCGATTTTGGGGAATGTCAGTTTTGAAAAATATTGCCCAAACTGCCCTCTAAAAAGGCTGCAACAATTTATACTATTAGAAATAGTTATGAGAATGCACATTGACTGAGAGTGTAGCCAGTATTAGATATGACTATCAATCATTTTAAATGAGCAGGATATGATGAGCTGAAAAATGTCTACCAGTGAGGTTTGAGTTATCTGATTATGGATTTGACTCTACTTTTGTGTGTGAGCTCTTTGCATATAGTCTGAATGCCTGTAGACATTCTTCATACACACTTCTGTTATACTTCTTTCCCATACTGACTTTAGGGGTTTGTATGTGATAGAAGCCCTTATACTGGATGTATTGTATATGCTGCAAATAATTTTTACTGATCTTTTGCCTTTTTATTTTGTTTGTGTTTTTTTAATAGTTTTCCCTTTCCTCTAGTAAAATCTATCAGTCCTTCTAATAGACCTGGGATCTGGAGTTTGATGCTTTTCTCCACTCAACAAAGAATTACAAAATAAGTTATAACTCATTATAGCTTAACTTGTTTGTACAACGCCATGCTTCTTTGGGGAATTACATTTGACCCTCAAGTTAAGACTGGCCTGACATATGAACAACTATGACTAGAATTTTAGTTTTAATTTATGAACAAAGTCTTGAGTTACGACCCAAATACCAGCAGCTTGTGCTTCCAGATGGTCTCAGATACAGATTTAACCCTTAAAGAGTTCTGGAAGGAACATGACAACATCCTTTCCTGTGTGGGGTTAATTGAGAAATCCTGGGCCAATGTCTCTCTAAGGACACTGAGATCTGCCTGTATTCAGGAGAGAGACTTTGAAGACTGTGCAGAGGAGCCTGAGCCTTCGTTGACCAACCTAAGTTACACCCAGGCCTTGCGAATGAATTGAGTTCATAAGTCAAGGATCCACTGTATTTTATGTTTGCTCTTTAGCCCAACTAAAATTTCTGCAAATGTCATAGTGATTCAAAATGTACATTTTATTTGAATGAGTGAGCAATTATGTCCACATGATTCGTAGAACAATGCTTTTCTCCTACTGATTTGACATATCCCATACATTCTGTTCATTTTCCATATGTGCTTTGCTCTCTTGGACCTCCATTTGTTATTTTTACCTCCTTTAATATATTTTTTCTTCCAATATGACATGAGTTTAATTACTTGACTTTTATACCAATGTTTTGAAATCTAACAAGGCAAGTTTTCCTCTTTTGTTCATTTGAGTGTTATTTTTGCCTATTCTCACACATCTTTTTTTAATATCCAGATGTATTTTAGAGTCAACTGGTCCAGTTTGATACCGACTTTTGTTGGGTATTAAAGCTTTAGAGTAATACGTGTGGTAGGGTCACCCAAGCCCCTTTCTGGAGAAACTTCAGCCAGGCTGCAGAGGTGTGAAAGATGCAGGCATTTCCTGCTGTCCAACCCAAGGATCTACTTCGAAGCCTACTGCAGAATAAGCTGGGCAGCATAAGGCCTGGCCACCTTGTCCTCTTTGAATTTGCCATAGCGGCAAAGACCACTAAATTCTTCTTCCCTAGTTATGCAAAACCTTGTTGGCCCACACCACTGATAAGCCTAATTCTACCTCTTCCCTCTTCACTTCACATTATTTACCATAACAAATGTCTTCTATCCCAAGTGCTGCATGAGCAGCTGCTGCTGAATCTATAAAAATTCATTAAGAACTGATATATTTACATTATTAGCACTGACGTTGCTAATGAGGGAATATTGCTGGTGAGAATGATTGGTCATTGGGCCTTATACAAACCACATCCCATGAAGGTGATTCTGCAATGAATTTTGCTTTTTTTTTTAGAAATGTACTCCATCTTCAGAGAAAATTGCTAGAGTATAATAAAAGTTGAAGCAGTTGTCAAGCTGATAACATCCCGGAATGTAATGGGGCTGGGGAATATGACAGACGGAGGAGAGTAGAACAGATAGGGTAGGAGCTACCTTGTGGACAGATATATGCTGCTCAGCTCCAGCCATCCCTGTCATGGGCAGGGTGGTCCACTGAGTCTTTTTTCCTGGTTTTATTTTTTCCAAGAGAATTCTTACATCCACATATTATATAAAATCTCCTGCTGCCTACGTATGCATATATATTTCCAACTAATTCTTTTTCTTAGAAGGAATAAGGTTTCTAAAGGAGAAATGATTTATACTATTAAATATGTAATAAACATTAATTTGTCCTTAAATTTGCCTGTTTCAAATATCTGCCACTGGGAACTCCAAGGTTCAAACAGTAGCAGATCAGAATGCATGCCCTCTAAATGACATGGAAGGCATTTGAGCCAACAATTCTGGCCCAAATTAAAAATATGTCATTCTTCCTTCCCCAGAGAAGAAGTGAGAAGGCAAATGAGAGAAAGAAGCCAAGAAGTTATTGGATATCCCTAACTCGGAAAGAAGCATTATAATGGGGAATTTGTTGGGTGCATTACATAATGACATTATAGTACTTGATACTTTAGAAAATAATGACATACCCCAAGTCCTGTAAGGCAGTGGTGGCGAACCTATGGGCCATGTCCCTCACTGGGCTGTTTGTATCACTGAAAGCTCTAAAAGGTTCACCACCACTGCTATGCAGTTTCTACTATGGTCTGACTGTCCCTTCCCAAATTCATGATGCTGGGCAGACTGAGCCTAGTGAAGCCTTGGAAGTGAGACTTGGAATCGAAGTTTATTTTCCAGCTTTAAGATTTAATTTTGTTGTGTTGTTGTTGGAATCACGTATCCCTTTTCTCTTGCCCATTTCTTCCTTTTGGAATGCGAACATTTATCTTATGTGTGCAAGGCATGCCCACCCTTATATTTTGGAAATAGGTAACTTGTTTTGATTTCACAGGCTTACAGTTGGAGGCAATTTGCCACAGGTTGAATCATGCCTTGAGCTTCATTTATATTGTGTTTAGATGAAATTTTAGACTTTTGATTTTGTTCTGTGAAGAACAAAGGCATAATGGCTATTAGAAATAAAGGAATGCATTTTGAATGTGAACAGACATGACTTTGAGGACCAGGGGAAGAATGTGATGGCCAGAATGTCTCCCGAAGATTCATGCTGGAATTTGATTACTATCATAATTAAATTCTTTTCTTTTTAAATAATATGTGAATTCTTTATAAGGTGATTAGGTCATGAGGGATCTGCTCTCATAGAGGAATTAAAGTCAACATGGGAGGGTAGGTTAGTTATTGTTGGAGCAAGCTCTTAACAAACACATAAGTTAGCCATCATTCTCTGTATCTCCAAAGCTTCTGCCACTTCTGCTTCCAAGCATGAGATGAAGCAGTATGAAGGCCCTTGCCAGATGTTAACACCTTGGCATGACTTCCCAGACTCCAGAACTGTGAGAAACAAATTTCTTTTGTTAATAAATTCCCCCTTCTGTGGTGTTCTGTTATAGTAACAGAAAATAAACTAAGATAGTATGAGAATGAGTAACTTGCATCATAGCGAAATATTTCACACAGAAATAGTGAAATATTTATATTCCCTTAGATTACAAGAATGAACAATAAAGTAATCATATAGTTCTTGGTATCATCATATGGCTTTATTTTCCAGTGTTCTCTACTAGAATTTGTTATTTATTCATTTTTGTGCTATGAAAACTCACAATGTATAATGAAAGAAATCATCTTTACTTTTTCAAAATTAATTTTATTGGTACATTTTAGATATACAATATAATGACATTCATCATTTGAAATTTGCACCTTTACATGATCTCTCCTGGTTCTTATTTTTTCCCCATTCCCCTGCCCTCCCTTCAACCCCTCCATCCCTCCATATTTACAAAGACTTTGTTTCCATTTTTTTCATTTTCTCAATGAATTCCATTCCCTCTTTGCCCTTTTTCTTCCTATTTCATATTATCTATTATACATTTTAGTCCTCATTAACACTTTCAGTTTCTCACACTAGAAAAACAATTCATTATTTACACGTGTGTCCTATTTATTTCACTTAAGAATATCACCTCAATGTGCATCCATTTAGCTTTAAATGTCTCTAATTTCTCATTTTTTATGGCTAAGTAGTACTCCATTTATTAAAAAAACACATTTTCATTATCCAGTCTTCAGTTGATGAGCAACTGGGCTGCTTCCAAGTTTAAGCTATCACAAATTGTGTTGCTATGAACATGGGTGCACATATATCCCTGTGGTATGATTCTTTTAATTCTTTGGGAAGATACCTAGCAGGGGAATAGCTGGGTCAAATGGAACTTCAAATCCTAGGTCTTTGAGGTATCTCCACACTGATTTCCACAGTGGTTGCACCAGTTAACAATCTCATCAGCAGTGGAGCAGGGTTCCTCTTTCCCCACAGCCCTGCCACCATTGGTTATTGTTTGAATTCATGATACCAGCCATTCTTTCTGAGGTGAGGTGGAAACTCAGCACTGTTTTCATTTGCATCTCTCAAATGACCAGTGATGTTGAAGATTTTTTCATATGTTTATTTACTATTTTTACTTCTTTGTCTGAGAAATGTCTGTTCATTTCAGACTGCCATTTTTGGATTGGGTCTTTAAATTTGGGAGGTCTGATTTTTTTTAAGTTCTTTATAGATTCTACATAGTAGACCTTTGAGGAACAGAAGGAGAAAATTTTTTCCCACATTGTGGGTTGTTTCTTCATGTTGTTGGTGGTTTCTCTTGCTGTGCAGACACTTTTTAATAAGAAGAGATCCTGCTTGTTGATTGTTTGTGCTAGTTCACAGGAAACTGAGGTTTTGTTCATAAAGTCTTTTCCTACACCAATGTCTTCAACAGTTCTACCTAACCTCTGTTCAAGCCAGTTCAGTATATATGTTTTAATATTTAGATCTTTAATCCATTTCAATTTTATTTTAGTGTATGGTGAGAAATATAGGTCCAGATTTAACGTTCGGCAAGTTGAAACCCAATTTTTCTAGCACCACTTATTAAAAAGGCTATCTTTCCTACAGTGAGGGTGTTTGGCTCCTTGTCAAAGATGAGGTGGCTGAGTGTGTCTGGAATTGTTTCTGCATCTTCTAATCTGTTCCACTGGTCCTCCAGTCTGTTTTTTTTTTTGGTTTTTTTTTTTTTTTTTTTTTTTTGCCAGTACCATGCTATTTTTATCATAGCAGTTTTGCAGTATAGTTTCAAGTTGGGGATTGTGATACTCTGCCATGTCTCTGTTGCCTAGAATTGCTTTTGCCATTCTAGACCTCTTCTAGAATGAATTTTTGGATTGTTTCAAATGAATTTTTGGATTGTTTTCTCAAATTCCATGAAGTATGCTGCTGGAATTTCAATTGGGATTGCATTGAATCTAAATCACCATTTTGGAAGTATGGCCATTTTCACTATGTTTATTCTTCCTAACCAGAAGCAAGGGATGTTTTTACATTTTCGGATGTCATCTTCAATCTCCCTTTTCAGAGTGCTATAGTTTTCAGAGAAGAGGTTTTTGATGTTTTTTGTTAGGTTGATTCCTAGGTATTTCAGTTTTTTGAATGCTGTTGTGAAAGGAATTCTTTGCCCTATTTCTCTCTCCGTGAGTAGGTTGTTCATGTAAAGGAAAGCTATTGATTTTTTTGTGTTTACCTTGTATCCAGCTACTTTACTGAATATAGTTATTAAGTCTAGAAACCTTTTGATGGAGTTCTCAGGGTCTCCTATGTAGAGTATCATGTCATCTGCAAATAATGACAATTTGAATTCTTCATTTCCTATCTTTATTCCTTTTATTTCTTTCTCTTGTCTAATTGCTGTGGTCAATGTTTCCAAAACTGTATTGAACAGGAGTGGTGATAGTGGACATCCTTGTCTTGTTCCTGATTTTAGTATGAAGGATTTCAGTTTTTGACCATTTAGTATGATATTGACTGTTGGTTTTTCATAGACGGCTTTTATTAGATTGACGTAGAGACTGTCTATTCCAATTTTTTGTAGGGTTTTTAATCATAAATGACTGCTGGATTTTCTCAAATGATTTTCTGCATCTATTGAGATGATCATATGTTTTTGTCCTTGGCTCTATTAATATAGTGTATTACGTTTACTGATTTGCGTATGTTGAACCATCCTTGCATCCCTTGGATGAAACTCACTTGGTCAGGGTGTATGATCTTGATGATCTTCTGCATTCTATTTGCCAGTGTCTTATTAAGGATTTTTGAATCTATGTTCACTAGTGAGATTGGCCTATAGTTTTCTTTTTCAGTTGGGTCTTTCTCTGCTTTGGGGATCAAGGTGATGCATGCTTTCAGGATTGAATTTGGGAGTATTGCTTCCCTTTCAATTTCACTGAAGAGTTTAAACAGTAGTGGCAACAGTTCCTCTCTAAATGTCTTGTAGAATTCAGCAGTGAAGCCATTAGGACATGGGGTTTTCTTACTTGGTAACATTTTAATTACATTTTTAATTGCATTGATTGATATTGAATTGTTTAGAATTTTTAGGTCTTCTTTGTTCAACTTTGGCAATTCATAATTGTCTAGGAATCTGTCCATTTCTTCTGTGTTTTCTATCTTATTGGCATATAGGTTCTCAAAGTAGGTATTGGTGTTCCTCTGGATTTCTCCTGGGTCTGTTGTAATTTCATTCTTTTCATCCCTAATTACACGGATTTGGGCCTTTTCGTTCCTTTTTCTGATAAGGTTGGCTAAGGGTTTGTCAATTTTTTTGATTCTTTCAAAAACCAACTCTTGGCTTCATTGATTTTTTTGGATCATTCTCTTAGTCTCCATTGTATTGATTTCTGCTCTGATCTTTATAATTTCATCCCTTGTATGAGCTTTGGGTTTGTCCTGTTCTTCTTTTTCTAGAAGCTTGAGGTGGAGCATCAGGCTGTTTAATTGGGCTCAGTCTGTTTTCGTAATATGACTATTCATTGTTATAAATTTCTCTTATAAGACTGTTTTCATTGTGCCCCATAGATTCCAATATGTTGTTTTGTCATTGTCATTTAATTGAAAGAACTGTCTGATTTCTTCTTTAATTTCCTCTGTGGCTCATTGGGTATTCAGAAGTGTGTTGTTCAATTTCCATGTGTTTATGAAATTCTTGTGGTTTCTTTTGGTATCAATCTCCAATTTCATTACACTATGGTCTGATAATATACAGGGGATAACTTCAGTTCCTTTGCACTTACATAAACATGTTCTATGAGTGAGTATGTGGTCTATTTTTGAGAATGACCTGTGTGCAGCTGAAAAGAATGTATATTCTGATTTTGTGGGGTTGAACACTCTGTAAACATTTGTTAAGTTCATTTGTTCAAGAGTTTGATTGAGTTCTAGTATTTTGTTGCTTATTTTTTCTCTAGCTGATATATCTATTTTTGACAGTGGAGTATTGAGGCTCCCCACTACTATTGTATTAGCCCTTATTTGATTTTCATGTCCGTTAGTATTTGTATTATATAGTTGGGCACACTAGTATTTGGTACATATATATTTATGATTGACATCTCTTCCTCTTGGATTGTTCCCTTCACAAGTATGTAGTGTCCTTCTTTGTCTCTTTTAATCAGTGTTGGTTTGAAATCCACTTGATCTGCAAAGAGGATAGCTATTCCTGCTTTGTTCGGGTTCCTGTCCCATGGAGTACTGTTTTCTACCCTTTAACTTTCAGTCTATGAGTTTCTTTTTGTATTAAGTGTGTTTCTTGTATGCAGCATATTGTTGGATCTTGCTTCTTGACCCATTCTGCCATTCTATTTCTTTTGATTGATGAATTGAGATGATTAACATTGATGGTTATAATTGATATGTATTGACTTATCATTCTCATGACTTTTAATTTTTGTTGGATATTCCCCCTTTGCATTTAGTTTCTTGTAGTGCCTGATGGATTTGCTCTGCTGGGCTTCATGGGGTTGTGATCCTCATTGTCTTTTCCTAGAATATTGTCTAAAATCTTTTGGAGTGCTGGTTTGGTGTTCATGAAGTTCCTCAGGTTCTCCTTTTCATGAAAGTATCTTATTTCTCCATCAATTTTGCAAGATAGTTTTGCAGGATACATCAATCTGGGTTGGAGGCTGTTTTCCTTTTGGGCTTGAAATATGTCACTCCAAGCTTATCTTACCTTGAGGGTGTTGAGAAGCCTGCTGTGATTCTGATAGGCTTTCCTTTGTTCGTGATTTGTTTCTTTTCTCAAACTGCTTGTAGAAGTTTGTTCTTCTGTTGTGTTTCTGGAATCTTTACTACTATATGCCTATGTGTAGATGTTTTTTTCATGGCTAGTTGGAGTCCTATATGACTCACGTATCTGTATGTCAGGTTCTTTTCCCCTGCTTGGGAAGTTTTCTGTGAACAGTTTTTTTTATGTCATCTGCACACTCTCCTGTTTCTTCATTGACTCTGGTCAGTCCTATTTTATTCTTCTTTGCATCATCTAGCAGCTGCTGGATTGATTTCTTGTGGTCCTTACTATTTTAAAGAAATTTTTCTTTTTCTTGTCACTAATTACAATCTTATCTTCTATATCTGAAATTCTGTCCTCACACTGGCTCATTCGTCTGTGTAAACTTTCAATGGAGTTTTTAATCTCCTGGGAATCTGTTTGCTTCTGTGTTATGGATTCCATTTGTTTCCTATGTTGGGATTCCATCATGTTCCTCAGATCCTCTATTATTTTTATATGTGTCCTCTCTAAATTTATTAATCATGTCTTGCACTATGGGCACAATCTCTGCTGTTATCTGAGAAGTTATTTCTGATTTCATTTTTTTCCAGATCCTTTCGTTGCCAGTTCAGTGAGTCCGGGTGGTTGAGTATCAGATTGTTCCATCTCATTTCTCTTTGGGGTTGCTTTAGGTGATCTGTGAGTCTGGTTTTGAGATTTGTTTACATGTCTTCTCATTTCATAGTGGGGAGGAGTGTGCTCACCTCCTCAGAGCTGGGGGCTTCTCTGCTTCTCAGCGCTGGGAGTGGTGGTACTGCCACCCAGAAAGTTCACCTCCTTGGTGCTGGGGGCAGCTCTGCTCCTGGGTGCTGGGGGTGGTGGTATGGCAGTGCAGAAGGCTCCTCCTCAGTGCTGTGTGTGGCTCTGACTGGTATCTTGAGCCTGGCTGAGGATCCTTGTGCAGGCTCTAAACGCTGATGTACATGTTTTCCAGAAGGTCCCAATTTGACTCATCATCTTTAGTTTTTATAGACTAATAATACCTATTTAGCCTTTCTAGTATTTCATTATTTTAGCATTTCATTCTTTTAGCATTGTTTCCTACAAAGCCCTTCATTCCTAAATCAGTTTTATTTGTTGGGCCATATTAGAACAGTTTCTATAGATGGCACATTTGTGTTCTCTTAAATTCATCCTGAACTTCTAATCCCCAATGTGATGGTATGTAGTGGTGGACCTTTGCATCTTTAAGAGAGAACAAGGCATGAAGTTGGAGCCCTTATGATGGGATTAGAGTCCTTAGAAGAAGAGACACTAGCACTTTCCCCCTTCTCCCTGTGAGAACATAGCCAGGGGCAGAAGGAGGCAGCCAGAGAATCCTCACCAAGAACCCAATCAAGCAGCACCTTGTTCTTTCACTTCCCCAAGTTCAGAGCTGTGACCTCAAAAAATTCATTACAAGTTTTAATGCTTTGCTTTCATTGATATTAAAAGACAACAATAGGATATGAAGTGCTTATTTATGTTGTAAGGAAACTATATAATCATTCATTAAAATGTTTGCAAAATGAAATACATAACTACAATGAAGAAGAATGAAATGTTTCTGTATCAGTCAACAAATACATGGCAATTTTAATGAGGAAAACTTGATGTAAAAAACTATACAGTTGTCAGGGAAATATCTATTCAACAGTAAAGAAAATGCTAGAAATTATGGTTTAGAAAGATTATCCAAACAAACAGGAGTCCCATACTAAGGCTGGGATTTAGATATCATTTGAGAATCTGTGGTTGTGGCTCAGGGAATGGCAGAAAAATTTTCAGGGTTTTCCCTGGGCTTAGTCCCAGGGCTAAACCTGGTCCATAGTATCCAGGCAACCAGGTTGTATTCCTCTAGGATGCCATTGAAATTCCATGAAGGTATGTACTACCAGATGGCCTACCCACACCCTGCTGGCAGTGACACAATAGAAGGAAAATTAAGACGGGGAAAAAGAACCAGGGAGAGAGGCCTGTTGCTGCACTTGTCCAGCTCTCTCTGTGGACAAAGCTTGACATCATACAAAGGTTAAAAGAATGTAAAGAGCCCAGATTTATTTTCAATACAGCAGGAAAGGAAGGCCAAATTTTGAAGTTGAGAGTATAAATTGATCATTTTCATAGATTCAGTTATTTTTTCTCCAATCATGTATATAGCCATCTGTGCTTCTAAGTATCTGATTTCTATAATTTTCATAAATATTTTACAATAACATATTTTAAAGTATATGAGCAAACACAGGATATGGAGCCACTTTAGTGGTGAAGATTACATGCTCAAAATAGCTGGTGGACCCCAGAGTTCCCTAGAGATTTAAGTCATATTTCTTTGAAATGTTTGCTGAACTGGCTTTTAACCATACACTGTTTTTGGTTTGGGGGGTTGTTTGTTTTTTGTTTATCTTTATTTTGTTTGAAGAGGTGAAGGAAGAGCAGGGAGATGAAATAATTCATGCTTTATGAATTTAATTTTTTTTTTTTTTTTTTTTTTAGAGATTTTCCCCTTGACCATTTTATTTCTATAGAAATTATTTCCTTTGGATGCATGGGTTCCACAACACATCAAATTCATTATTTGCCAGAACTTTTACCTTCCTTCAAATATTAGAATCACTCCCCTGGGACTTTGAACAGCTGACTATTCATTGTTTATATTTCATTTCACTTACTTAGATTCAGTGAAAATCAATTTACAAAACAGAATGAAAAATCTATAAAAAGTCTTCAGAAAATATCAAGGCCAATATATTTTTCTGCTTATTTTCTTGTTTCTCTGTATTGACTTTCTTCATTTTTATGCCTTGACTTGCTATCTTATTTTCTAAGCTGCTCTGAACAAATTCTCCTTTACCTCTTTTGTGAAATTGTCACATTAATTTGAAAGGCCACACATTCGAATAAAAATGAGACAAACTTCTTTTAGAGATTCCACCAAGAAATATCTCAGAAGAACTACACTTTTCTCAAAACTAGATAATCACAGTATTATTTTTTAGCTTTATAATTTCCCTACTGATGTCTTTCCCCAGCAAATTCCCTACTTCATGTCCAAGTTTCTGTTGGAGTCTACCATTGTGCACTTCATCCTCCATATTTTTCAATCTCTACTTTCTTCATTGCCAGTAGCAATATTTGAGAAGAGGGACCTGTCTGTTACCCAATGCACACAATCACTTGAATGTGAGATTCGTGATGTTTATACTGAAGTCTGGGAGAAATCATAGACTTCTGCGACTTTTATACAAGATACTGGGTGGATGGGATTCTGTAACTAAGTGGTACTATTTGGAACTTGGACAATATAATTGGAATTGTATTCTATAAGAAGCTGAAAATTTTTAGAATCTGTAAAACATTTGAATTCTAGTCTCAGGAAAGTCTGGGGAAGCCTCAGGGAAGCAGACCTGTTTGAAAGATGTATAACCATGGATATTGAATGGTGTTTAAAGTGATCTCAGTGGTTTGTGCTATATTCTTTACAATTTTTCTATTGTAAAAAGAAAAGTGTGTGTTTATCAAGAAATTGATATATCCACATGTGTGATCTCTGACACAAAAACACCAAACTCCTGAGAATGAGGACAGTGGGCAAAGGAAGATCCTATGGCAGGGGCCATCCAGAATGTTTGGTCTCGGAGCGGGCTCTGTACATTTGGATACTCCCTGATTCTGTCACATGCAAGGATCACTTGAACATGACACCTTGTAATCTTTAAGCTTGGACTAAGCTAGATCAACTTGAAGCTGGGAACTTCCACCTCCACATGCATCATGGTGACTCAGAGGAGTGGGCTATCATCTCTTACATGGTCACATCCCAAGTATCCTACATAACTCTGGCTGGGATACAACAAGAGCCCAGGAAATATTAATGCAGGGAACAAAATCAAGTTTTTAAATATGCTATTTTTTAAAGGTACAAAAATTTTTAACTGTTAAAATATTTTTTAAAAGGTTGATGGCCTCTATGCTAGTGTTAGGGAATAACACCTTTCCAAGAACCTGTGAAGAAATATTACTGAAAAATGGAACAATTGTCCAGTGTAAAGACAAACTTTAACTTAATACCAAAGATTATGTTATTCTCTCTCCCTCCTTTACCCTGTCTCTCAGCCTTCCATTACAAATGTGATATTATCTCATGTATCCCCTGAAGAAAGACTAACAAAATTTGGATAGATTCATTCCCTAAAAAAAACAGCTTCCAGAAAATAATAATCATTATGCTTTAAAAAATGTACCAGAAAATCATTTAAACACCAACTTACAGTTTGACTTTAAGAATATCCTTTGCCCTTTATGAAACCAGTTAGACTATTGATAAATAATCAAGGAAAAAGATTTCTGTGAACCTAAAGTCATCTACCTTGCACTGTAGCACCTACAGAGTCTGTTCTATGAGAGGAAGAAGCAGTTTTGGTGATGAGTGTGAATGTGGAAGTTGGATAGGCAGATGGGTCAGTTTCATTCAGACTACCTGCAGTTGCACAATGATCAAAATTTCTTTTAGTCTTTCTATATGTTGAATAACAAACTGACAAAAATGAATTGAAATATTAGTCTTTGTTGAATTTTGTTTTAGAGATAGATAAACCTAGTTTGAACTTCCACAATCTATAAGTAGTATCATCTAAGTTTGAGTGCATTTTCTTAATCCCAGTTTCTTTATTTGGAAAAGGAACATAATCATAGAGCTAAATTAATAATTAAGTACAATATATTTAAAAACTTAATTAAAAATCTAGTATAGAATAAATAATAAATCACTGTGGTCATAAACATTAGTATTAGTATAATCATACTGACTTAGAAACTTGTAATTAGTAATTAGGGTATTACTATATGCATTTTATGAATCAAAAGCTTTCTTGGTTTTATCTGTCTATAATTTTATTTTTAATTATTGATAAACCTTTCACATATTTCTAATATATAAATCACCTTACTAAATTTTACGTTGTAATACTAAAGGCTTTAATTTATTTTAGTTACAAAAATGGGGATTACATAAATAAAGAGATGGATAGATACATAGCTTCCCAAATAATACATGTATACACAACATTCTTGGACTATAAATTACAAAGCACCGTGGTCTCAGACAATACTTGTTTTATGTGATGAGAGTGGTATGAGGTATAATCTCAAAGGAAAATATAAATCATCTAGATATTACTAATTGCAAGTACACTGACCTTGCTGTATTACTGCCTAGAATTGTGCTACGTGTAGGGGGAATGGCAGTGAATGTTTGTTGAAAAATATATAAATTAAGTTAGCAGACATTTTATAGTACTTTTATGTTCAGAGTAATTGACTAGGCACTTCAAGGAGTATTAGGCTTACAGCAAACAAACCTACTTCTGCTTTGCAGACTTACCATTTGTTATAAAAGACAAATCCCCAAACAAATAACAATTATAAGGCAGAAGACATTGTAAAAGACCTTTAAGCATAATACTGGGGTGAAAAAGGGGTAAAAGCATTTGAGGTGCCTATCAATTCCAATTGGGAAGGATCTGCCAGCATCTAATGCTATTATCACCAATTAAAAGCACTTGATACACATTTCTAAACACTTAGATTTTTTGAAAAATAAACCTGATCCCATGAAACTTTCTCCAACATTTCTATCTCAAATGGCTGATAGATGATCAAGCACAGGGAAATTAATTAATCAAAACTTAGCACTTTTTTCTACTGCAGTCTTTGGTGTGAGGCATGTTGATAAGGAGGAATAGGAAGAGATGAGTTCTTGTATTTTGTCCTGTGGGTGAAATATTACTTCTGGAAAAGATGACACTATTTCTAAACTATGGTATAAAGTTGATTCTCTAATCTAGCTTTCAGTCCAATGCTCATCTTCTAATCCCCTGAGGGGTTCTCAGGAAGAAAGAGGGAGAGGGAAAGGAAGAAAGAGGGAGAGGGAAAAGAAGAAGGAAAAGTTGTATGATCCTCAGCCCCAGCCAATAAAACCAGAATCACTGCACGTGGGACACAGAAGTCAGTGTTAAATGAAAATCTCCCAAGATGAATGGAATGTGCTGCCATGAATGAAGGACATGTCTGTCCATGGTAATGTTTCTCAGACTTTGCTGGCATAAGAATCATCTGGATAGTTTGCAGAAACAGATGCATGGCCTCCATCCCATGAAATTCTTCTGGGGAGAAGCTCAAGGTTTTGTGTTTATAACAATTCCCAGGATAATGCTGCACTGTCTATCTGTGAAGTACTTTAAGTAGCAGTGCTCTAGAATATAGTTTCCAAAGCTGCTTAAATATAAGCAGAAGAGCAAGTTAGCTGGAGATTATTGTTCAAACAGGAGTGTATAGACAGGCATCATTAGCTTCTCCCAGGATCCTGCTAGAGATTTATTGACTCAAGATCTGTATGATAACTCATCTCCAGGTGATAAACACGTGCATTGAAGTTTGAGAAACACTTCTCTAATTCTCAAATTTGCCCGTATATTGGAATGACTTGTAAGATTTTTCAAAACTACTGACGCTTTTTCACTAACCCAGGATCCATTCTGGACCATGGGTATTTTTAATAGTTACTTACATGATGTGTCAGTGCTCTAGAGGACATAATTTGAAGAAATGTTATGCAGAGTTTTCTCTAAATTCTGCTCTAGTCACCTGGACTGTCACATCACCTGACATTCACTCACGTATTTTAATCAGAATCCCCTGAAATACAAATACAAATACAGGAGGATGGACATTTTTCTATCAGTCACATCTTAATATAATTTAATTAGAGTCTGATTTGGGGTAACAAGGAAAAAACTATTAGGGGAAATGCTAGGGGAAAATGTTTAATGGGATTTAGAAGAATGGGAGAGAGTAACAATTTAAAATACAGGGGCACTTCTCGTCCTGGGCTGAGAGGGAAGGAAGCTTAGAGTGTTGACTATCTGGTGGGGGGGCAACTTGTTCTTCAAGAGGTAGAATGAATGGTACACCGGGCACTGGAGTATCGACAGGAGTGGGCCTAAATCGTGGTAATAAGTTGGATTTCTTGTGAGAAATAAATAAGAAAATAATGAAGAAATATGAAGTTGTAATTAATTACACACCGATTGGATACATGGGAGAAAATCTAAGTGGTTGGTGCAGAAGCCATCAGAGATCATTAGGGGGCCCTCCATTCTTACAGATGTATCTTCCTTTTGTAAGTCTACTGAGTCCAGAATCTTGTCTATATATTTTAAATGTTTAACAACATTTTATTTAATGGTATCCTAACATCATTAAACACATTACTTCCCTTCTTACTTAAGCCAGGCTTATTCTAGAAGTATGACTAAATAAATGCACTGGCTAAATACCCTTCTAATCAATATTGGGTCTGCAAACACGAGTCTAGGATTGCTGGATCTTACTCAGATGCTCCCAACACATCTGAGATATACTCTGGGACGTTTATCAGGAATCAGGTGAATATAGAAGTAAGAAGAATGTCAAGCTTTCTTTTTATAGTGGATCATCTTGAGGCAGAAGACAAGTGGTGGCTAAGGACAATCAGGAGCCACTGAATTTTAGACCCAGACCCCCAGCCTGAATCTTTACATTGTGTGCAATCTCAGGGACAGACTTAGAAATTGAATAAAATGTGTATTTTTCTTTGCAAAAGTTCTTATTAATCTTGTTTATTAGTGAATAAATAAAAAGAACAACAGTCACCTAATTTAAACTATTGCTTTTATTATAATTACACGGGAGCACAAATAAATAAGCACAAAAGTATTGTAAAATATTGTCAGTACACTAAAGAAATCAATTTCCTTTCCAACAACATCTGGTTACTTCAGTAGTATCAAAGTACATTTATAATTACATGTTACCTAAAAAAATCAAGTACAAAATTAAGAGACAGTGAAACATCAGTGTTTATATCATTATGCATATAGAAATGGCTAATAACACAAGAATAGAGAAATCTGTTATGCTTATTTGCACAATTTTTCAGGCACATACCTGACATTTCTAATGATTAATGAAAATGTAAGATGACATTCAGATTTTTAGATATGATAAACATGTTATATTGGAATGGATGTTAAATGGTTTTCTTTTAAAAACCTGTCTCAAAAATGCAGTGCTATTAGCCACTAAAAAACATATTATTTTATATCATTTTCATAGCTATTTGTTTCAACTGTTTGAAAAGAGCAAGAAAGTAAACATACAACTGCTAACACATTTTTAGTGCAAGATAACAAGATCTGTGACTTTTACTGTGCTTTGTTTTTTTATAATCACAGTGCACTTTACACAAATTGCTACACTATAAATGTCAAAGAACTCCAAACAAAAGAAGTGCATACTAAACATTTTCATATATATTATATACAGTGTGTAATTTGTATGTGGGTGTATACATATATAAATGCAGATGCTTTTAGGGTGGGAAAACCCAGTTATATTTGGGAACAACTAAATACTTCAAAGGTTTTCACATACGCTAGGTTGAGATGGGCCCATCAATTTCTTTAAAAATGTTTTTCCCTTTATTTTAAACTTCATAATATTAAAAAGGAAATACAATTAGACATTTTTTCCAGCTCATAAACATTTTACTACAATGTAATTGACCCAAATATCAAAGGGTTTTAAATCATCAAATACACAAGTCATAATGATCAAATCTAACATAGCAAAATGTGTTACCCTTTTACTGATTTACACAGACAGCAGTACATATGTGTGTGTACATATAGAGGCTTACACATAAACATAGTTTATACTTGAATGCTAAATTCAGTATGGTTTAGTATCTTATTTTGACTGTACACTTGATCAGAAAAATGAGAATACCATATATAAACATATAAGAGCTGTCAAACGAGATTGTATATCTTTTTAAAAACAATTGGCTTTATTTTGAAAATATTAATGATTGCATAAGTAGCTCCTTAAATACAAAGACCATGTATTTTCCAAAGTTTAATTCCAAGTGCTTCAGAAAATTTATTTTAAATGACTGACACATAAGTTGCTCGATAACAAACTCACAAAAAATCTGGTTAATAACAAAATGTTCACATTCTTCAATTAGCCATCTATTTTCCCTTGCAGGAAGGGTCTGGTAAGATAATCTTAAGTACTATATGTACTTCTTTTCTTTTCTTTTCGTTTAAGTTTAGGACACAAAGAGTTATGAATTACAGGTTTATTGCACATATGTTCCTTTGCACGTGTGAATTAACTCTCTTCTCAGAATCACTGATTAAATCATGGAAATCTCTTCTTAATTCCACATGAAAGTATAGTTATTTTACAAGCTCTACTTTAGAAAACGAGCTTGATTAACATGTAGGTAATAGGAAAATCGCATGGATATGTGTCTTGTCTCGATATCTTATTTGGTCAGTGAGAACAATAACCATGTAAGGTTGTTTAGTATTACTGATTTAGTCACTAAACTTGCTCAAAGAATTAAACCAAATTCTGTACATAGACAAGACATACACTGATGCCAAGCCCATGGTAAGAAAAAAAATTCTTTTATTTTCTAGACATGAAGAAACTTGTTCACCATTTTGAAGCAATGTCACTGCTCTGAAAAGTAAAGTCGTATCCACTTGTATCCAGACAATTGTTGTGTGTTGAAGATGTCTATTCTTCAAATCTACTATATACATTTTAAATTCATAATATCTTGTTGTACTTTCCCAATTATTTTATATGAGTGGAAATTAACCTTCATTTCACTCCAGATTTGTTTCAGTAACATAAACGCAGGGAAAGGTTACCAGGGTTTATATAACGGACTACTGTCATAGTTTAGATAATGCTGGCTTCTATGATTGGAAAAAAATGCAGTATTTAATATTTTCTTTCCATCATTTCTAAAGAAATTTGTTTTTCTCTTCAAAAAAGTATCTCACATATAAACCCTCTCACTGACAGACAATAAAATTTTGTTTCTATAAAATCTGCTGTGAAAAGACAATTTTTCATAATTATGAGCTCTTTCAACCTGATAACCATGCCATGTTTTGATTTGTTCTTTGGCACTGCTAGAAATAAGAGCTTTATCATGGCACAGTATACTGACTGAGGTTATCCTCTGACCAAATTCATACACTTAAGTGTCCCAATTTATTACTGCCAGAGAGTCAGCTTATTTTTCTCTCTAGAGTAATCATCTCTTTTCCTCTACATAGAGAAACACTATATATATAAAGAGGAAATTGATTATAGAATGGCTATTGCCCCAATGGACAATTAAACATTGTACAGGCACAAAATAAGTGCTTTTGAGTCAAATCTCAGTGACCCACTTTTCCAGATATTTCAGTTTCTTCCCATGTTGGGGAAGATTTGGAGAAGAGCATGGAAATGTTTGTTTGCCTAAGGTCAAATTTTTAAACATGTTACCTCCTCAGAAATTAATGTATTTGAACAAGGAGCATGTGAAATCTGAGAACATTATGAGTTTGACAGAACAAATGAGAATGACTGAACCTGGCACACATCACTGTATTACCTGTTTCCTTCTGGACAAGTGGCTAGCATTAAAAAAACATATCCCAGCTAATTCAGAGAGATATGGGCAAGACAAGCATCTAAGAAATGCACCTGGGTCTCCCTGTAGAAAGATGGTGTCTAAGTGTAAATTCAAGGGACGGATGAGCATTACCACCTTGAGCCTGAATATTTATGTACCAAGATCATCAGGATGCTGAGAATTGATATCTTGTGTTTGATTGATTGTCTTGAGTATATACAGTCATAATAATTTAAATCAAAATAGCAATTTGGGTCATAACACATTTTACTTCCATTATGATTTTATCTTAACGCATTTTTTATCATTCTTAGATTTGTGCTGCATTGGTTGTTGAGTTTGAAATATAAACTCTAGTTGGTTAAATGTAGTGGCAGGATACATTTAAATTGCTTAAGATCCCTCTGCTATTTCTTATATTTGTGAGTGTACTCTTTTCACTACCTCATTAATGCAAGCAAAACCTAAAACTTCAATAAGCTTTTTATGTATACAATTCTCCCACCGAGTACTCATTCACACACACACACACACACACACACACACACACACACAACATACACATGCCCCCACTTACCTTTTTCCTTATTCTTTCAGAATTCTAGTTGGACATCAAAATATACATTAATTATAAAACATTACAAAATTATGTTTTAACATTTCAAAGGCTCTCGAAAGGAACTATTACTGGTAAAGCATTGCTATTTTTTTTATCAATATAGATTAAAAAAATTCCCTAACTCCTGTCGTATTTGGTTTTATTGAGCAGCACACTACTATTGCTGTCAATACCTTTACAAGGAAAACTACTATAACAATAACTCCTAACACACACTTTTTTCTCTCAGAAATATAATACTAAATGATTGTTAGTGAAGAATCACATACTGTCGATTTTAGGAAGCATAAATAGTAATTTAAATATATAAAATATATGTGATAGTTTCCTTTTTATTTATCTGTGGCAATATTTATATTCAACTAACAAGTTACTTTTAAAAGATATATAGAATTATTTTAAACGTAAATTTCATCACCACATAAAATTGAATCCACCTTATCCTCTACCCCCTGTATTTCCTGTTTCTTCCTTGAAAAAATATAAAATAAAGACGTGATCATAATTCTTTGGTCATGGAGTCATGATTGGTAAGAATTGCCATGAGGGTTATGCACGGATTGTGACCCAAAATGTAATAACGAGTTTGAAAAAAATAACGAAAAATACTTTTCCATTCATGGATTTAAATTTTGAGAAAGATTGACATTTCGTGGACCAAAATATGTAAGTTCATCTAGTTGAATGTTTATTACTTTTTCTAGGGGAAACAATCACGCACATGAAGTGTTACTTGAAAACTGATTGTGGTGACCACAGAGCCACTGGCTTCACCCTCTCTAATGCAATCTTGCTCTTGAACTTTTGATTCCTTACTCCTTCCATTGTCACAGTGAACCCTGGTCTCCTCCCATCAGATCCATGATGCAAGGACATGTGTCCCTAAGTCATTTCTGAAGGAAATGTCCTAGCAACTTTCTCTGCACTCTGACTAACCACTGTTTGATATAATCAAGAAGGTATTGGAGAGGAAATTTTATGAAACCAATGTCACAAGAATGTTGGTGTCAGTGTAACCTGGACATCCAAATTAACATCAGTTTTGCATTTATTTCCTGTCAAAATCTTAGAACCCTAAAAAGCAGCGGGTGTTCTTAATGAATGTGACATTCAACTTTTACATTACTAGCACCAGATCATGTATTATGTGGTTGAATATGATTTATAGCTGTGAGCTCTTATACAGAAGCCATATGTAGGGAGGAGGAAAAAGAAAAGGGTTTTAAAAGACAAAACAATAATAAAAGGCATCAAGGAATTACATATAAAAGAGATAACAAACCAGTTAATACCAAAATTATGTCATATAGTAAACTCGATATTTCTGTCGTTTACGTATAGTGTGTATTGATTCAGGAGTCACCCATAAACTAGTAAACTATTTACACTTTAATATCTTCTGGATTCAAAATAATCTGGGATAAATTCGTGTGCCTTGATTTCAAGGACGGATACATTTCATCTTGAACTTGCCATGGGTATGCACAGCCTCCTGTAGGACTGCATTCCCACAGAGAAGATACACAACCATGAACTATCACATGACCGAGTCGACCTCCCTCTTCGTATTGTATTAAGTGGCGTGGAGTCCCGTGTCCTGCACACACTCATATGGCAGTATCCCAGAATACTGTTTGCTGCTTAGAATAGGGCGGAGGGCTGCACTTCTTTGCACCTGCGTTCTTCTTCCAGCTGGGTAGGATAGGCATGCTATCCTGTTTGCAAAGGCCCTTTTCCGTTTTCTGTCTAGCCTTTATTTCCTTGCATAAGCAACGCTTTTTCTCAATCATCTCAAGCATTGTATGGTCTCCATGAAACCACTGCATGCATGCCACCTAGCAAAAAAGAAAGAGTGAATACAGAAGAAAAAAACGGAATGAAAGCATGTTTTTTGCACTGTGCTATTAGTTGCTTAGCTGTTTGTATGCATCCTTTAAAAACACTTAAAATGAATTGAGAAATGTTAATAATTCATACAAAGCAAAAATGAAAGCATGGAAACTGTATTTAAAATGGTAAATATCACAATATTATTTATCTAATAATAATTGGGCCACGAATATTTTTTCTGATATATTCTAAAAGTTCACAATGTGGAAAAACAACTTTTTATTTTGTCTTTTCCAACAACTTGCCAAAATCTGTCTATTATTTTCACACTGGTTCCATTGTGTTATTCATCAGTGTGTCTAAGTTCAATAACTGAAATTATTTTTTAATGAGATCTAATATGAATATGATAAGTTTTAATGATGTTAATGTACATTTTCATTCTTGAAATACATTGTAGTTCTTTTGGGTTTGTTTATAAATAGCATGTAGTAGGATAAAAATTCGTGATAGTTCTTCCTAAAATGACTTTCACTGTGCACCATATGCTCAGATTCCAAATGCTTAAACAATTCTTTGAAAAAATATTTTGCTATATTTTTAGATCCTTCAGCAAATGTCTACATTAGAGTCATTGGCCTCTACAGCCCCATTGACATAGATTCTAATTAGTCACAGAAACATGAGAAAAAAAGATTCATCAGGTCAGTTGGATTATCAGTAGACTCGACATTGACACATATACATATGTTGTTGGACAGAAAGGACTACCAGGTGTCATGGTACCATGTCCACTAGTAACTGTCTTTGGAAACAAGTCTGTCACACAAAGAAGCCAAGATAAAGAAGCTAACATTTAATTGTTTAAGAAAACACGCTCTATGCCTTACAGGGTTAAAATTGCATCCATGAAATCATTGAAATTGGTGTTATAATTTTAGAATGATAAAGCAAATGCTTATCTAATGTTTACTCTATATCAGATCTCATGCTAAGTTCTTTGCATGGTTTAACTCATTTATTCCTCACAATGATGCTGTAAAATGTATACTACCAGGGAACCCATAACGATGAATTAAATAATAAAGAAACCAGGTAACTCGCCCAAATTTACGGAGGCAGAAAGTGGCAAAGTCAAGATTTGAAGCTGAGTCCGTTCATGTCTTTCATAACTACAGTATACTGCCTGTCAATGTGTGTAAAAACTGGAAAGAACTGGGCAGATAAATTAGTATAATACCCTTAATGTATAGATGAGGAAATTAAGGTTTTAAGAAGTTAGGTGTGGAGGTAGGTTTTGTTGAGTAGAATTCTCGTGATTCCTAAACCACTAGGGAAAAGGAAGACCTAAAATAGAAAACACGGATTCAAATACTGGATATGTCAAATTTCTCCTGGTCTTGGTTTCTTTATCTGAATAACTTGTTGATAATTCTGCACTTTCAGCAGTTGATATGAAATCCAATAATTGGATATGAAGGTCAGCTCACTGATACTCAATGCATTTTGAGGCAAAAATTTTGTCTTGGTGCTCATTTGTTTGGTACTCATTAGGAAAGCTAGAGTTTAGTGCTGTGGATTATCCCATGACTCACTCTTCTTTTGTAGCCAAATCACGTTGTTTGATACTCATAGTTTTGGGTTGTTTGGGGTACTCTCCTGCCTTCTGGGACAAATTAATGATGAGTACCAAGATACATATAGTGATGGTTGCTGTTGTATTACCATTTCTAGCTGCTATTCAAATGCAAATATGTTTATGGCTTTGTTATGTGAATAAAAAATGCTTATCAACTAACAGTTAAAATCAATGGTCTGGACTTGGAATCAAAAGATATATTCCTAGGTAAATATCTTATATATGCCTAAAATGACACAAAGTCTCTTGAAAGGATGAGCTATGTATGTGCATTTGATGTCTCCTAGTCTCTAGCTCAGGATCTTGGACATGGGCATTCAGATTAGAAATAAAATCCTAGGTGTTGAGTTAATCTACTGAACAGGTTTGTGTCCCAAGAGAAGAATGCCAAAGTAGCTCAGAAATTTTTGTAAGACTTTTATAACATGATAATCTATAAAATAAAATACAGTAACTCTATTTTGGTGGAAATATAAGCACAGTTTATTGAGTGACTATCAACTTTCATACTGGAACTTATATATAACAAACAATTGTCAGAGGACACACCTTAATCTCATTCATCTCATAAGTCTCAACATGCAGAACAGAGGTATAGTTTCTTGGTAAAATTTTATGAATTCAATAGAAGCTACCTTCATTGAACAGTTTTTGTTGCCTATTAGAAAAATTCTCCAGATAATCTTAGTAAAATCTTACTTTGTTTTATGCATTTCAGTGTAATGGGAAAACCTCTGAAATTCAATGTATCTTATAGCATCACTTCTACATTTGTGTTTTACTTACTTGTCTAGGTGTACATTAAATAATTTATTACTTAATATTCTTTGGCATTTTTGTGGTGAGAATCAGTATACATTGCTACAAAAGAATATTATTTATTTTGGACATCACAAAGGATTTGTCTAGTATTAATATGAAATGTGTTAAAATAAGCCCATAAAAGATTCCATCATTTTCCTGGGTTTTTTTAAACATAATTTTTCACTATCTTGTTAGAATATGATTATAAAATTCCATTCCATCTCCCCTGGCAGTTGAAAGAACTTTGAGAATCTGCTGTGAAACAACTAATTTGAAACCAAACCCCATAAATGAACTCTTTTAGTATAGTTATTTAATTAATGGCCATTTCTGATCATTAATTGAAATGCATTTATTATTTTATCATGTAAAAGAATATATACACACTGGAAGGTAAGAAGATTTGCAAAATAACTATAAGACAAGTGTTCAATTATTATGAATACACATATCTTGGACAATGTTTTCATATTAAAATAACTCATCAGAGACAATATTCTCGAATAATATTAAGCTTATTGAAATAAAATCAAATGAAACTCCCTGTCAAGGAAGCGAAACAAAAATCTCTATCCCTGTGTGTTAGTTACATAGCAAATACTTTTAAAAAAGTACAGTGTAAAAAAGGGGAAGAAGAATAACTTTATAGTGGAGAAACATGTCTACAGGCTGAACATCCATGCCCTGACAAAATTCACACGCTGAAACTCTCACCTCCGAGGTGATGGTACTAAGTGGGGAGATTTTCAGGAGGTGTTTACATCATGGGATTAGTGAATTTATAGAGGAGGCTCACGGTGGCTCTTCCTTCTCTTTCACCTTGGGAGGATACCGCAGGAAGCTGATCTGTAACCCGGGAGAAGCTGTCACCTAAACTCAACCATAGGGTACATGACCAGGCTCCAGAACTATGAGACACAACTTTTTACTGTTTATTAATTACTCAGTTTATGGTATTTTATTAGAGCAACCCAAACAGAAAAGGCATCTGATGAACACCACCTTCAACCCATGATGAGCGGTAGTAAGTCATGTTGACAGCAGGTGTCCTTGCTGTGATGTTACAAGGACGGTGGCACTTTGCCTCTGCCATCTTTCCTTCTCAAACTCCCTCATCTCCATTCTAGTCATCGTAAACAGCAGATAATCCCAAACTGAGAGACATTCCACAAAATGCAATGCTACTGCCTTGGAATGCTGCCAAGCTCACCCCAAATAAAGAAAGTCTGAGAAACTGTTACAATCTAAGGAGGCATAAGGAGCCTCCATGACTAAAGGTAATATATGCACTGTCCTAGAAGGGGCAGTGGAGAAAAAGACCTTTAGAGAAAAGCTAAGAAAACTGGCATAAAGTATGAACTTTAGTTGATTATAATGCATCAATACTGATTCATTAGTCCTGACAAATGAACCATAATACAATAAGATAATAAAATTAGAGACAATGGATGTAGTTGCACATTCTTTGAAACTTTTATGTAATCTAAAATCTAAAGAAAACATATTTTTAAAAGATTAAGTGAAAAGATTATATTCTTTGTAAATGTGAGTTTAGCTGTAGTTTTAATTTTTTAAAAGGAAACAACACATTATTATGGAATGCATTAAATGACGTGATTGGGGTCCTGGTTTTTGTGTGAGGATACAAAGTCATTCATCTCTGAACATTCTATATATGTTGTATGACTACTGGTGTATACTTCGTGTATACATGGTATGTATACTTGAATATAACTCTCAAACATGTTTTGAATGCATTGTACCCAATTTGTACATATATTAGGTATATCAGTGATAATCACAATTTACATGGCTGTGGGGGTTGAACTACAGCATTCAAGTGGTAAAGACTCATATATTGTAGGATCTTCTGGAATCATCAGGAGCAGCATAGTGAGAAGGAGCTTTGAATTCACTTCAGTAATTACTTTTCTCTTTGGAAAAAATAACTATTTCCTGAGATTAAGAACATATTATCTTCGAAGAACAAATAAATAGCAATGCGGTACCATAATAAATCTCTGTAATATATGTTTAAAACATCTACTGTTCCAAAGTATATAAATCATAAAGAGAAAAAATACTCTGAAGTAACTACTTGGACTATCTTAAAATGACATGAGAATAAAACTTTCATGTCTCTATTTTTATTTCTATGCTTCATCAATTAGCATGTGAAAAAATAATTTATCAAAGCGTCAAAGACTCAGGAGCCAGAACACAATGTTCAACAAGAACCTTATTGACGTTACCAAAATTAAATTCAGTAGCAACTCTTGAACTTTATGAATATAATTTTATTTCTTTAACAATAGCCATAACAATCAATACTAATTTTCACATGATCAGAGGCAAATAATCTATCTGTTCTACATTTCTCTTTGTCAATTTATTCAATCTAGGCAGCTGGTTATATGAGAAATGCTTATTTCCTGTTTAGGGAATATCAACTTTACCCTGGTCAAAAAGAAACCTGAAATGATCAAAGTTCTTTGAATTTTCTCTTTATTCCACAGGTTTCCCCAGGAGACTATGGACACCAGCATGAGGCAGTAAGGAAGAACAGGAAGATAGAACAAGAAGAACAGGAAGCTAGGGGGGAATGATGCAAAACAACTCTTTCAGGAATGTAGGAGGTGTCCAGACCCCAGCACTGTGTTCTCCCTATCCACAGGACTCCTTAGCAGTCCTGAGAGTAGCCAAGGGCTATTGCTCTTCTTGAATATGTTCTTTCTCACCATTTCAGTGGGCTATGAAGTTGATCCTTTATTAATAAAACATGCAGAAAAAATAAATACATAAGTTCCATGGCTTTTTTACATAGGTCTTCATCATGATGAGCAGGGTTGGCAAACTATAACCCACTAGGCAAATATAACCCACTGCCTCATTTTGTACAGCCCATATGTAAGGTTGTTTTTAATTTAAATTGGAAAAAAAATCAAAGAAAATATTTGGTGACATATGAAAATTGTATGAAATTTGAATGGCAGTGTATATAAATAAAATTTTTGGCACCTTAACATGCTTATTTGTAGACATATTATCTAAAGTGTTGAGTAGGTGAGACAGAAATTATTTGGCTTCAAACATGTAAAATATATACAATCTCTTCACAGAACAAAATTGATAACCTCAGAACTATCATGTGAAATAAAAAATCTAACTAATAAAATAACTAACCATTTTATTGTGATGAATACAGTATCTAACAAGGTCAAATAAATGGCAAGCTAGATTTGTAAAAGTCAGAAAAATAATTTCTTTTTTTTTTTTTTTGGTACCGGGGATCGAACTCGGGTCCTTGGCGCTTGCGCAGCAGGCGGCGAAACCACTGAGGCAAATACCCGGCCCGAGAAAAAACATTTCAATGGATAAATCAAACATAAAGCTTGTTGAATTTCCACTTATCTTCATAATACTGAATAGTTATTGGATCAAACTACTGTTCCTCTATCATCGTATTCCTTCCTAAATATGCTTTCACCTATATGAAGGGTCAGTTGACCCTTAAAATAACTATCTTTTAGGGTTGTCTGATAGAAGACATGAAAAGGATGATATCAATATTGGTACTATAAAAAGAGCTATAAAACAAAATAAAGAGCATTCATTCACATGGTCATACATATTTTTTCATATCAAGTTTGGCCCATTAAAGAAATCAGAAATGATGAGAACTGGATTTGAAATAATTTTATGGCAATTAATTTAATTATTTGGCCATGTTGACTGTATATTTTAAATTCCATCATTATAAAGAAAAGTAGAAGGTTGGAATTAAAGAAATAAAGTAGATAGCCTGGCTTAAATTCCCTAGATAAAATTTAACGCGAGGTCAACCCCTTCTTTTAGTAAAACTGCAAAGATTACCAGGTTACCTGGGAGCTGTCATTTGATGACAATATAAAAGTAAAAATTTATTTTGAGGCTTTTCCCAATTGTGGTGAATAACATTTCATGTCTTTTTTTCAACTATTTTTGGAGGAAATGGTTGACTTTAAAAACTATAGACAATCATCATAGCCCTCAATAAACCTTTTGAAATTGACATAACATAGAGACAGAAGTGTTATAATTATCTGCATTTGTCAGCATATTCACTAATAAATTGCTTTATTAGTTACAGAATCACGATTCCTTTGTGTGATCATCAAAAGACCACTTTTGATGAAAAAAAGTGTTTTTCTCTTTGAATGACCATGGCCTGTTCTATAGATCCCTTAAAAATAATTTATGTTTTAGAAGCTTATGGAAGCACCTCAACATCATCGTATTTTTATGGCAAATGTGTAAATGGTTCAAAAGCAGTGAGGAGCTGGGGCTGGGGAGGACCAGTGATCGGCAGCCCTGCCCTCTGTGTGAAGGGTAAAATTCATCACATGTGGCTTTTTGAGGGGGCTGGATGTGAAAATGCAACAATGGAGGTCACTTCCTTGCTCCGTTCCCATGGTTGCCCCATCCAGCATAGAGCTCAGTGGTCTATTTGCCTCCTCACATTTCCAGTGCATTTAGGAATGAATCAGTGATCAGACATTTGTCCTGTACCAGGTGCGCAAGCAGGGTGGCCTTTGCAGTATGCATAACACCTACAGCAGCACAACCAGTCCACATATCGTGAAACTTGCTGGGTTATCACTGGCTCCCAGAAGGATATAAACAACAAAAACGTCTGAAATGAATACAGCCCTGAGGCAGACAATGTACCATTGAGTGGCCCTCGCTGGTCCTAAAGGCTAGCAGAGCTTAACATTCATATAGCATAATCCCATCGGGTGGGAGGAGAGAGGAAATACAATAGGCCTCATGTAAATGGAATCTGAACCCAAGCAGGAAAAGCTATACTTGTACCCAACAAAGCAGATTTCAATCCACAGTGAGTCAGAAGACACAAAGAAGGTCACTCACTACATATTGGTGAAAGAAACAACCCACTGAGAAGACATAATAATTATAAACACATATGCATTGAATGGCTGTGAAGCCAATTTCATAAAATAAACATTACATGATATAAAGGAACAGACAGATCCCAATGAAATAATAATGGATGACTTCAATATTTCACTGTTACCAATAGATAGATTATTCAGCTTAAAATATTAACAAAGAAACATCATAGTGAAAATATACTATAATGAAAAGGACTTAATAGGCATCTACAAAATATTTCATTCACATTCAGAAATCACATTCTTTTCAGCAGGTAATAGAATGTTCATGAAATAATGAATCATTAAATTATAAAATTTAATATTAGCTTCAAAATAAAAAAAGAAAAGGTAAAATAAAATGAAACACTTAGAAGTCAACCTAATCAAAGAGGAAATTTTTCTCTACAATGAAAATTATGAAACACTAAAGAAAAAAATTGAAGACACTACAAGATAGAAAGATCTCCCATGTTCACAGGTCAGCAGTATTAATATTATTATTTTTATTTTTATTTTTTGGTACTGGGGTTTGAACTCAGGACCTTGCACTTGAGAGGCACACGGCGGAACCACTGAGCTAAATCCCTGGCCCAGCAGGATTGATATTATTAATGGGCATATTACCAAAAGTGATCTATGGATTCAAATTAATCCTCATCATATAAGGCAAAATAAGCCAGACTCATGGTATTACCATATATTTTCTCTAATATATGAAATTAAAAAAAAATTTTAAAGTGACATGAAAGTAGAAAGGAAACTTCTAGCCAAATGGAAGTGGGTCAGGTGGAAGGGGTTTAAAGGAGGGATATGTAAGTGGGGGAGGATATGATCAGAGTATGTTATATGCACGTATGAAAATGCCACAAAGGGCTGGGGATTTAGCTCAGTGGTTCTGCTGCCTGCCTCGCAAGCACAAGGATGCAAATTCGATCCCTGTTACCAAACAACAACAACAACAACAAAATGCCACAAAGACGCCCAATAGTCTGTACAATTAATATGCACTAATTAAATACACATATGTTAATAAAAGCAGGAAGAAAACATAATCATAGGACTCACATGTAATTAGTCAGTAAAAATGCTGATTATAGATTGTCAAAAAGTACGGCACCTGAGGATGATAGACTATAACAGCTTTGCCATGCCTAAGAGATTACTAACAAATAATGTATAAAATGCGTAAGTTAAAAATCAATATATATTTTGGAAATATAGATGCAAGTGGCATAAAATGGCTCAAAAAGTCATAGTCAGATAATCTGTGTGGCTTTATAATTATTGATAAACCCCACTTATATAGTCTTGAAAGGAATAAATTTTAGACTAACAAACTAAGTCTACTCTAAATGTCTCCTTCTTTCCTTTTTGTTTTTTCTTATACATAAATGGCAGAATAAAGTTATTTGAACTGCAACATGAGTGCAATATCAAGCCAAGAAGAGAACAACTCCATTGGCCTGAATTTGTCCTTGAACTTTCAATATCACTTCAGTGATGTTGTATAAGTTATATATCTAGCTTTGTTGCTTGGGAAATTATGAGAATTGAAGATGATACATAAAATATTCTTAAACTTTAAACTTTGACTACATTATTTGAAATAACAAACATCTTCAGTTTTAAGTTTTCCATAGTTTTCTCACCTGCACTTTTTCCATCGTTCACTGTGATCTATTGATTATTGATTGGTTGTTTCATTAATTAGTCCTTATACTTCTTCCTCACTTATCACTGTGTTGACTTAGAATACCTGCTTTGTGCAAGGACTACACCTCAAGTAGGCACTAAAATTTCAGTGTTTACTTCCCATATCTATATTTGATTTTGATTTTGATGAGAAACTTGATATAACGTTGCTTGGTGATGGAAAATTTTAGGTGAATATTAATTCCTGCCCTTTTCTTTCTAGATCTAAACACCGCCCCATAGCAATGTCCAATCAATTAACCCAGAACATAAAGTAAAAGACAATATGTTGTATTTTAAGCCACTTGAGTCATTCATTTGTATGTATCTATGCTTACTTATATCATCAATTATATAAAATTCTCTTATCAAGAGGTTTGAAAGTTATAAATTAATGTCTTTCGAATTGGCACAGCTATAAAGAGTTTAAAGTTAACACCTGGTGCTCATTTTCTCTGCTTATAATGCTTAAAGGACCTAACACTTCAATTTGATAGGAGTGTTTTTTAAGTGAAAACCGTATCTTGAGTCAGTTTTAAGGTTGAGGATGGGTTTCAACTACCACACTAAGCAGTGACAATTAAAGTTCATTCCAAGTTTTCTTACTACACTATGCATTGTACTTTAATAATTGCTATCCTATTTGTTTATATGTGTGTATGTGTTTCATCTTCTACTTCCTTAGCATTCATTACAAAATGGATAACAAGGGTATGATGGCATATTTGTAACAGTTATTTAGTTGTGAAACCTGGTACTAATTACTTAACCTTTCTGAGACCTTGCTTCTTTACTCATATAAATGAAAACTATAAAACCTCAGGTTGTTGAAAGCACTGAATGTAATCATTTGATATCTATTAAGAAGTGAACACTATTAAAAATACAAGTTCCTCTACCCTCAGTAGACTATGCTCTTTGAGGACAGGGACCTTCTTGTTAATCAACATGCCCTTGGCCTCTAGCACAGGGGAAATATGTAATAATGTTTATAAAAAACTGGATGAATAAACAAATAGATGGCTGCATGTGTAATGCTTCCTGGGTATTTTCAGGGGGGGGGAAGTGTATTTTTTTGAAGTCCTTGATTCAAAGAATGATTTCATTACACTTTGGATCACTGATTCCAACAATATCTTGAATTGTACAAGGTTAAAAATACATCTCCTCAGATTTATGAATCACTTGAAGCTCAGCCTTTGATACCACCATATAAGTCATATAGCGCCCTGGTTGTTCCACCAAGAACACCTCTTCTTCAGATCCTGGGCATCAATTCTGGGCTCTTCACCTTACACTGAGGGACGAATCAGTGCTTCTCAAACCTCCATCTGACTCTAGATCTGGGGAAGATCAGATGTAGGAGGCTACAGTTTTATCAGGCTTACCAGGTGATCCTGATGAGATGAGGTTTAAGAAACCAAGTGAAAAATGGCAAGAAGTTATATTAAGTCAAGATGGCACAGAAACATCCCCTCAAGATCTGGCCCTTCCCATCCTCTGTCCCTACATATGAGGTACAGCATACAAGCAGAGAACCAATGGAGGTTTGGGAAGGAGGAATCAGATATTTGTCTTGGCAAATTGTTGCAAGTACCCACCATCTATTGTGCATACATTTATTATGTGCACATAAATTCATATGCAGACTTATACATATATGTAAATATCACATATGTGATTATATTTTTTCCATCAACTATAGGATTTTTAGTTGCCATATTATTTAACAAATAAAATTAAAAAGTATTATGGAAGACCCAAAAGAATTTTTAAAAATCATACCACAGAGATATATGTGCATCCATGTTTAAAATGCCACAGTTTATGATAGCTAAAATTTGGAAACAGCCCAATTGCCCATCAACTGGTGATTGGATAAAGAAGATGTAGGTTTTTTTTTATAAAATGGAGTACTACTCAGCTAAAAACAATGAGAAACTAGAGATATTTGTAGCTAAATGGATGCACATTGAGGCCATAATCTTAAGTGAAATGAATAGGACACACATGTGTAAATACCAAATAGTTTCTCTGGTGTGAGAAACTGAAAGTGTAAATAAGGATCAAAATTTAAAATAGATAATGTGAAACAGGAAGAAAAGGTCCAAAGGGGAAGGGGAAGGGGAAGTGAGAGGGGTAGGGGAAAGGAAAAAGGGAAAGGAATAAATATGAGAAAAGGAAAAAATGGAGGTGCCCAGGAGGAGGCTCCCCGGCTGCCATTCTACTCTCCCAGGGCAGAGGAGGTGAGCCGCGTGGGTGCCAGCAGCACCCCCTGACCCCTGTGGAAATGAGAAGACACGTAAACAAGACTCAAAAACAGACTTCCAGATCACCTACAGCAACCCCAAAGGGAAACGAGATGAAACACTCTGATACTCAACCACCTGGACTCCACCAACTGGCAACAAAAGAGGATCTGGAAAAAATGAAATCAGAAATAATTTCTCAGATAACAGCAGAGATTGTGCCCATAGTCCAAGACATGATTAATAAATCTAGAGAGGGCACAGATAAAAAAATAGAAGAGCTGAGGAACAGAATGGAATCCCAACATTGGAAACGAATGGAATCCATAAAACATATACAAACAGATTTCCAGGAGATTAAAAACTCCACTGAAAGTCTATGAAGCAGAATGAGCCAATGTGAGGACAGAATTTCAGATATAGAAGATAAGATTGCAATTTGTGACCAGGAAAAGAAAAATTGCTTT
>NW_004624843.1:121053-210320 GCF_000247695.1 Heterocephalus glaber | reverse complement strand
TTTTATATTTCCTCCAGAGTTAGTTTCATTAATTTGTCTTCCAAGGTACTTCTTAGAAGTTGTCAAATTTATTTCAAAAAAGATTTTTGTACTATACTTTCTATATCCTTTTAAATTCTGTAAAATCTGTGGTAATGTCTCCTTGATCTTGATATTGTAATTTTAAAAATGTATAATTAATATTGTGTAATAGGAAGAAAAGGTCTAAAGGAACAGGGGAAGTGGGAGGGGTAGGAGAAAGGAAAGAAGGGAAAAAATATGAGAATGGAAAAAAAATATGAGAAAGAAAAAATGGAAACACAGTCTTTGCAAATAGGGAAGGGTGGAGAGGGGTGAAGGGATGGCAGGAGAAGGGGAAAAAAATAAGAACCAAGATACTCATGTAAAGGTGCAAGATCCCAATGATGAATGTAACTGTATTTTATACCTAAAATGTACCAAGAAACTTAATGCGGAAAAAAAAATGGAAACAAAGTCTTTGTAAATAGAGAGGGATGGAGGGGTTGAAGGGCGGGGAGGGGAATGGGGAAAAAATAAGAACCAAGATATATCATGTAAAGGTACAAATTCCCAATGATGAACGTCATCATACCATATACCTAAAATGTACCAATAAACAATGAATTATTTTTTAAAAAGTATAAAGGAAGAACAGGTCAATAATTTCACTCAAGATTTATTAGCAAAAATCTAATAAATCCCACATCTTGAGATTCATTATTGATATAAAATGAATGAATTCAAAATAGTCTTCCATGATTTCATAAAAGATTTAAAACAATTTTAATTATATGCACCTTTGATTACATTACTTTGGCATTAAGGATTATTGAAATCTAAGTAAAGTAATAGTCATAACAACGTCAGTGATATAATACCAGAAATCATGATTAATTGCATATAACCATGTTCCAAGCATCCTATGGGCACAGAGCATTTATCAATTCCTTTAAGCTTAATAACGTAAGTAAGCTTTGTTACTGTTTTTAGACGATAAAGTGAAACTTGAAAAGATGAAATAACAGGTGCAATGTGATATGACTAATAGAAGGCAGAATTGGAATTGAAATTCAAGATTAAGTATTCCAAATGCTGGGCCCCTTGGCTTTATTACCACAATAAATTATCTCATAGAGATCAAACCAACCCATGATGGCAACATGCACACACACACACACACACACACACACACACACACACACATGGACACGGACAAACACACTATGGTAGCTTCACCTGGAAAATTGTACAGTTAAGAAACAGTGGTAAAATTTCTGCTGGAAGATTACAGGATTTATAAACTTCCCAAACTTTGGAGAAGAGATGAAAATTTGATGAAATTATTTGCTAAAACTAGCATCACTACCATACTACTTTTCATAATTTTCAAGGTCATGGGCACAATAACTGTAGCTCTTCCTCCCAGTGGGGAAAGCACTGCCTCATTTTGTTAGCCCTGCAATAACACAGTGATCTCCATTTTCTAGGTGAGAAAAATAAAGTTTAGAAGAGGTTAGAGCTAATTTTTCAGTCTTTGCAAACAGACCCCTCTCCTGTGAAAAGAAAAGAACAAGAGAGCAAAAGTCAATACCTTCCCCTAGATTATACCCCCAGCTTCCTTACCTCTCACTCACAAGGATACACTCAAAAGACACCCGAATGCTTTCACTGTTTTTTAACATGAAAAGGTTGAATCACAAAGGTCGTTCTTTGCTCCTCACTTTACCTACTTCCTGGCTTCCTTTCTAAAGAAGTTATTACTAGGCTGGGCATGGTGGCACCTGCCTGTAATCCCAGCAATCTGGGAGGCTGATGCAGAAGGATCACAAATTTGAGTTCAGCCTGGACAAAAAAAATTTTTTAAATAAATAAACAAAAAGGGTTCGAGATGTAGCTCAGTGTGAAGGCCCTAGGTTCCATCCTCAGTACCAAAATAAGTAGTTTATAAAATATTTAATAAAATATCCTGAAGACAATGTGTCCAAGGAGTGAAAAATTATAATTGCAATAAGAACAATACATTTTTTTGCTCCATAGCAATATAGCTGCATCTCATCTTAGCTCCAAGCACTTACTAAATCCATACAATTGTGTATGGAAACACACTGCCTGCTCTAAGCACTGATCAAAGAAGACCCACTGAAGGTGCTATTACTTATTTTATTAGCTGCACTCCTGTAGCAGTAAATATAATATTGCCACACATATTTATGCTTCTCCAAGTATTTTTACAGCTTGGTGAGAAGTTAATGTCTCTTGACTGAGTTGCCCAAAAGTGTTAGCTGATGCATGAAGTTGCAATAGGAGAGAAAGCTGGTGAGAACAGCTTCATAAGGGAAAAAGGCCAGGGATGGATTTCATGCCACTGTGAAGGAAAGTGCCGTTTACCAAAAACACAAAAACAAAAACAAAAAACCCAGCTAAACAGCCAAACAAAACAAACCAACAAACAAAAACATCATTTTAAAAGTTGGGAATGGGGGGAGGAAAGGGCAGGGAGAGGTTTATCAAGATGTACGAATTACAGTGTGATAGGTGTAAGAAGTTTCTGTGTGCTAATGCACAATATGGTGGCTGCACATAATTATATACTGTATGTCTCCAAAAGCGAGAAGAAAGAATATTGCATGGTCTTAAGTATTAAATGAAGAAAGGATAGATGACTGGGGAGATGGATATGTTTAGCTTAATTTAAACATTTATGATGTATGCATCTATCAGAACACCACATGGCACCCCATTATTACATATATTTTTTGTTCTTAGGTGCCACTTTCAAAAATTAAATTTTTCAAAAAGAATTTTAGAAAATAATAAAATTTTCAGAAAATTCAGCATATTTTCCTATTACAAGAGGACAACTGAACGCAAATAAAGCACTTGTGGGAAGAAGATATTAACTGTGTACCTCTTTGGAATGAATGCAATGTGCAAATTGGCCAGTGTATAGGATTTCATTTTATTTAACATGTGTTCTCTGGTGAAAGTCTATGATCGAGTGCACAAGAGAAACTTATCCAGCTGATAATGCACCATCCATCTAGGTCTCAGTGGCATGGCACTTTCATTTTATTCATGTACACAAGTGTGGTAAGTGGATTATTCCCTGTAAATGTATAGAAAACCACACACTGACTTTGTGAAATAATAATAATACTGCATGATGAAGAGTTGGTTTGTGATTTCACTCTTACATGTCTGAAATTGCCTGAAAGTTTTACTGAATTTATATAAAGCCGGGAGGGATATTTTAAATGAGCCTAAATAAAATATAACAACATATTCATTGTTTACAAGACAAGAGAAAGTTTCAGAGGAAAGTCGATTCACATTAAAACATGATGAAATAAAATTATGTCTATCACCACAGGGAGGACCATGGTCTAACCTTAGAAAAACAAAACATGATTCATGATTCAGCTTTTTACAATTTTATGACTTGCAAACCTTTGCTCTGGAAGGGTAAAAATGACTATACACTAAATGCGAGGTACTTTTTCCAATAAAGAACGCATAACAAATTTTCCAATAATTAAACCTAATCATCACTACAGATGATTTTCAGCTATTATTTGATTAGGCTAAGTGTAATACAGAGAAATCTCTGAGTAGATTTCATATTTAATTTATTTTTACTTAATTTTATTTCTTTATTTTTTGAGACATAGCTTAACTAGGTAGGTAACCCAGGCTGGCCTTGAACTCACTATCAAGCCCAGGTTGGGCTCCAAATCCCCTTCCTCCTGCCTCTACCTCCCAAGGACTAGGATGACAGGTGTACCACCATGCGCGGGCCCTTCAGAGGTAACTTCTATGTTTAAGAGTGAGAATTTTACAAAGAGAAGGCCTTAGAGAGCTATTCCCTGAAGGAACAAGCAGTGATACAATCCAAAATTCAATTACAACAAGTATATCAATACTTTTCACTAAGTATATTCCCTTAATCACTTACATTAGCATTAAACTTTGATTTCATTATCAAGCACTTTTTTTTAATAATGTCTATGGACTTGACCACAGATAAAAGAGGGAGAGTCACATCTTGGTAAATATTTGCTTTATCTAGCCAGAGAGGGGACTCATAGACAAACAGTGTTGATTCTCAAGGAATATAATTTAGTAATAACTGAAACAGCCACAAGTTTTGTTCTTATAACTTTGAAATGAACTGGAGAAGTACATGTGTGATTAATGTATTTCCAAATATGAGTGTAACTATGATAAAGTGAAATGCACCGGCCAGTGCAATCCTGTAATTCACTCCACCTACCTAGGTCTAGTGAGGAAGGAGAAGAGAGGTCAGGCTCTGGAAAGCAAAGCTGCACAGGGCTTGCAGTTGGGCTGAGTATAAATGATACAACGCTTAAAAATTTCAACCCATGTAAAGAAAGCAAACCAAGAGATTTCATATAGAGAACAGAAGAAGCAAGAGTGGCAGTGGGGTAGGGAGAGAAGGCTGCAGCCAGGCCAAGGGCACCCAGGTTGTGGGTTGGCTTTGAAATCAGGGAAAGATGGCAATCATTAGAGGGAGCCAACTTTTCTCCGTATTCTTTAAATAGGCTTATCTTTAAAATTCAACTGAATCCTCATTGTAATCTCAGTGCTGGGGAAAAGCATCAATTACCATCTTTCCTTTCATTGATGATGAAAATAAGCATATAGTTAGAAGATATTTTCTGGATTTCTAGTTCTATCAAAGCGGGAAAGTACTCATTCCCCTTACTTGTTGGCCGCTGCAGGCTTTGGGTTCTATTCCTCTCTCATCACACCATCTAAATAAATTTTCTTCTATTCTGTAAATTCAAGTCTCAACCACATTGGTCTACAGCCCAACGTCTTACTCTTGTGTTAAAACCAGCACTTCTTTCCCGGGTACTGTAAATAACACTTGGAAATTTGCTCATAAATTAATTAGACTTCGATAACGGATTTCCTCTAAAGAGGTTGGGCCAATTTTCTCTCTGACCATAGTCAAGCAGGTCTTTCTGGGGTCAGTATGGAAAGGCAGAGAAAATGAACCCTGTATGAAAAACCCCAGATCAGTTCCAAGGCAAGCAGCCTCTGATCTACCTGCCAAGAGTTTCCACATAGCTCCCTCTCTTCCCCTGCTTCTTTCCCATTCCCACGGTGTGTTCTGTCCAAGCAGAGCAGCTGGGCACGGATGGACAGGCCGGCCTCCCTCTGAGGAAGCCATGCAGAAGGCAAGGTGTGCTGGACAGAGACACCAGGTGGGGCTTCCATTCAGCCTCAGCCCCAAGTCTTAGGATCTGAAAAGTTTCTGTAATTTGCTCAAGTCCAAATAACTGGGGAGATTTGCTTCTTAAACGGATTGACGTTTTTCAAATGTAAGCTGGTTTTATAATATATTTCCAAATCAGCGCTCACAAGCAGCTTCTATGGTTGTGACGCATGCACTCTTTCAGACTGAAATGATGAAGTTTTTACCTACAAAATGGCTCTGCCACCCCAGGACCTCTCAACGCCCACCTTTCAAAGGGCTGCCTGCCCATGTGCCATGATTTCATATCCTCCTGCACAGATAAAGACAGACCTAAGGTCGAAAGTGGAGCAAAGGTGAAAATAAACTCAACATATTTCTTGTGGGAAATCATTCCAGGATTTCCCCGTGCCTCTGCATATTACACTATCCTAGTTCAAAGGCTACTGTGACATTTCCTGTCATGGTAGCTTTCACTTGGATGCTTCGGAAAGAAGACAGCCAGTGGAGGGATAATACTCAGAAAAGTATCAGGGGGAGCAGAGTAGGGGAAACGGCTGAAACTGGATGGGCTTTGTTCCCAGCAGATTACGTTCCGCATTGATTCCCAGCAGTGTCCGTGGCTCACACAGAGGACAGTATTAGGGCTGCATAACCCGGATCACCACTGAAACACATGGATCTTATGGAGACATCTGCTTTCACCATTTCATTGCCTGCGATTCCCTTGTAAGAACTATGGGCTCTTTCCAGTTCGTGCAAGATTCAAATTGAGAGATGATGTCTTTCAATGAAGACTCATCTCATTCCAGAGATGCACTATGTCTCCTACTTTTGAAACTGTAAGGAATTTTTCTTTACAGCTGTTTGGGTCCAATTTCTAAGAAACCAAAGAGGTGACCAGTATCATGTCGAAGCCGTACTTTCATAAACACTGTAATGATGAACACAGTTCCTTCCAGTCCTGATCAAGATTCAGACTATAAACCACTCAGAAATCAAATATAAGTGAGAGAAAAGTGAAAACCAGGACAAAGGAGAAGAAGCAAGAGAATACTGGTATTTTCTAATAGTTTGTAGTTAGCAGAAAGAAGCATTCAGTTAATGTTGAATCATCCAGAAAGTCCCTGTTATTCTTCTGCTTTAATCTCTTCTTCCTTATTTCAACAGCTTTTCCCATGACTCTTCACACCCACCAAAATAAAGATAATTCCAAAGGCATTTGCTACATTTTGGGAAGATAATTCACGCATTGCTCATGAAAAACCTTACTCATGGCTGTACTTGGGACTGCAATGGGAAATAATAAGAACAATAATAATTATTGTAATAGTGTTAATCTTCCATGGACTATCTTCCTCACAACCAACAGAAAATGAACTTCTTCTAATGGTATAAAGTTATATAATTTTCTAAGTAAGCAGAAGAAGAATATTTAAGCCCATGATTGGATGGTTTGCCTCTTTCAATAAGTGCCAAACAACAAGGTCTAGAGGATGTTTCTCTGCAGTAACAATGGTAATTGGTGCACTAAAAAGAACTCATATGAGGACTCGCGTGAATTGAGCACACGCAATATGTGATGTGCTCTCCCAAATGCTTCACATATGCGAACCTTATTTATTGTTTCTCACAGCAGCCTTGCAAGGTGGATATGGTGAGGTTCACTGTATAGAAGAACAAAGGCGCTGTAACACCTCCACCTAGAGACTGAGCTAATAAATGCTAGGAATGAAAATCCAAACTAGGGTGGAGTAATCTGCAGCCTCCCCTTCTATACGTAGTACCACCTGTCTGTGCCGCAGGAGTAGTTGCACCAATGCAAGGAGAAAGCAGACATTCTGTGTTACATATTTGTCACTGTTCCTGGGAGACCAATAAGTACTCTTGTGACCAATAAGTACTCTTTCCTTTACTGCTTCACATGTCAAGTAACAAAGGAATGGGGGAGTTACCTCACGTGTCCAAAGGAATCCCCAGGTCAAACTCGGGAATCTGTAAAAGTGCCCTGCTTCTCTCGGAATGCAGGCACCATCAGCAAGGCCTAAGCCTGCAGCCACTTCAGGGACCACCTCTCTCCTTTTGCACCATGACACATGCTTTACGTCTACAGTCATTATTTACCCAGGGCCTGCACCCTTGGGGTTTCACATGGCCTCAAGACTACAGGGCCGTGTCTCTCACAAGGCCGCAAGGCAGGCAGATTCAAATCTTTCATACAAGATCCTATGCCTTCCCCCACCCGCCCCTGTCAGCCTCAGATGGTGGATTTCACGGGAGACTCGGTTTCTCAGAAATGGCAGAGCCACGGGTGAGGAGGAGTCCGGGTCTGTCCAGCAATTTACGAACAAGGAACACTTTAATAGATTTTGTGTGCCACAGAAGTAGTTTTTAAAGAAATCACTACAATTCTGAGTTGGGTCTGTTATAGCAGCTGTGACATTTACCTATCTAATGCACAACCACACGTGAAAAACACAAAGTGTGAGGAAATATACAGCTGTTGGGCTATTTACCTTTTTATAGGGTCATAGTTAGAAGTAGAGTAGAATAACTTAAAATGGTACCCTACTATAATTTACATCTTTTGTTGTTTGTTTGTTTGGCGGTACTGGGGACTGAACCCATGACTTTTGTACTGAGCTACAGCCCCAGCCCTTTTAAAAGTTTTTGAGACAGGGTCTTCCTAAGTCCCAGACGGGGCTCAAATTTGTGTTCCTTCTGCCTCAGCTACTCAGGGTGCTGGGATTACAGCCATGAACCACCACACCAGCTTACATCCCATTTTTAAAAGATTTCTGTGAATGGATAAATAACTACTTATGGGAATGCTGTGCAATGTAAGTGCTGAAGTTACCTCTCTCTATATAACTATTAAGTATAATACATAAACATATATATGAAATGTATGAATTCAAAATTACTGACCAAAAAAATCCTCTAACCTTTTAATAAACCATAGTCCATTTCTAGTTTTCAAGAATTAGAATTGCAATGGAAGGGACATTGGGAAATTACAGACTTCTTCAGTTTTCTCCTCTATTAACTAAAAATACTTGTCTTGGTTACAATTTGATTGTACAGGTTCAATACAATATATTATATCCTTATAAGAAAGTTATATAAGATGCTATCATCTGTCATTTCAATATTTCGTCTTACCATAAAATTCTTTGAATTTAAAAGAAATGAACTTGAGGAAACTGAGCTCTAGAGCGCTAGAAATATTCAAATTATTGGAGTGGGAGTGTTCCTCGGTGGTAAAGACCTTGCTGTGTATGCAGGAGGCCCTTAAAAAAAAAAAATCTGCTCAGTGTTTGTGACCTTGCTTGATAGTCAAACAAAACTCCGACTTGACAAAACATGTATAGGTTGAGAGTGAGTCACGCTTCGTGTCTCGCCTCGGACACAAAGGGGCAAAGCTTCAGTCTAAGCGCTGCTCTCGTCCAGACAAGCACAGAGCTTATGTTAGTGCATTCAAACGCTCATCGTTGTGCTTTTCTTTGCACTTTATCTGTGTAAAAATATCATAACCATGGCTCCAAAGAAAGTTAGTGATACCAGCAGCAAAGCTAACAAGAAAATTAAGAGCCATGATAAAGTTAAAGAAATCATTGCAAAATGTGGTAAAGTCCTGGAAAAATGAATTTATAAGTGTAACTGTTGGGCCTCAGAACCAATTATTTGGTTTTCCATTATTTCTTATGGGAAACATATGTTCAGTTCTCAAACTTTTCTCAAACACGAATTTGGAACGAATTGAGTTCGACAACCGAGGTATCACTGTATAACAAATGGAGAGAAAAGTACCATATTTGTCACCCACAGTAAGACAAAATCTACTTTGCAAATAAATTGCAACCCCTTGCTGAGCATAATAAAACTCCCAAATCATACTGTTCATTGGTATTCTTCTATGAGGCAGGGCTTTCAAGAATTGAGACCTTTACTAACACTTCTACACTTGAGCAGCGCTTTATTTCTAGTCAGAGAGGTCTTTGCTTAACACGGGAGAGACTTCTTTTGTCAAACTGCATGGAAACCACTTTTAGGGCTTGGTCAGCCTGGTGGCTTGAAGAACAGTAGCAAGCAAATGACTCTACTGATGAACCAAAATCTCACTGAGGTACTGACACAAGGGGAAAGATCAAGGGAGAGCTGGGTGCTCTCCTCTGTGAAGCAAATACCAAACTATAGTCATCATTTTGTGGGTTATTTCCTCTAATCTTATGTAGTCATGTAACCACGTTTACTAAAACAGTTGTGAATATTTTACATTGTAGGTGAGGAAACTGAAGTTCTGGACCTAGGTGGTGAAGGGCAGAGAACTGGAAGCCCACTCTGAGAGGTTCTAAAGGCTGCCATCATTCTACATGCTATGGGATTCTTTCAAGGTGGACAATGAAAGACCATGATGAAATAGATTTTGAAAAGAAATTTGAGACATTTAGAAACTCCACCCTGAAAGTGGAAGCATATTGCCAATGTGTTTGCAGCACTTTAAAAATTTGTAATAATTTTATTGAATGATCCACTGAATTGGATGATTATCAAATGCTTCCATGAAGACCATAGACGATGCACATAGTCATCAAGGCATTCTGTGTGGCATATACATGCTAATCAAGGCAAAAATCTAACTCATTAGTATTAATCTCTCTAGAATCAGGATTTCTAATTATACAATATTAATATTTTCTTTTCTACCTCTTTTCCTCTGAAATAAAGTACTTGCTATTTTAAAGCATTTCTAAAAAGTGAGAACATGCTTCCAAAAGCAACTGTAATTGTGCCCATATTTGTTAAACTACATTTTTCCCCTGAGCAACACTTGCCAAGTTTGTCATACACTATATTTAATATCTTTCACTTCATTGGGATAGATATAAAATAATGGATTCATTGCCATTTGAGGCTTGAGCAGTGATCAGAAAAACAGCAATACTGTCAATCCATTTCACCATAAATCACCACACTCCCCTACATTTTGGGACTATAATTACAGCTTTTCTTAATTACTACCATTTTTCAGATAAGGCACCTGAGTCAGAGAGGTTAACTAATTCATTCATGGAACTCAGCAAGGGGATCATTGAGCCAGGATTAAGCCCAGCGCCTCAGCACATCTGCACATTTACGTCTAATCTTACCACTCTGTGAGCAAAGCCTCTCCTGAATCAGTAGATTCCAGCTGGGCTTGCTCTGGGGCTCTCGATCTTCTATCTCACAGCTTACCATGCAATTCAAAGGCACAACACAATCAGGAACAAAGCACACTGTTTATCCTCAGTTTTACTCTTAAATACATGTTGTGGATTAAAGGAATTAAAATTTCCCTTCCTAGGAAATTTTAGAAAAAGGGGGAAGAACTTGACCTCCAAAGATAAGGTCACTAATTTGTTCTGAGTTTTGAAGACACCAATGGAAACTCTCTCATCATTAATAAACAGTGAAGAGTCATTAATGTCACATTTATGGGTTGTGGAAAAATATACTTATCAAAGGATTAGGGAAGGTGGTAATGGATAATCATTTTACTCAGAAATTAAGAACCCCATCATTTCTTTCCTGCTAACACATAAAAATGTGGTTTTGCTCCTCACTTTGCTGACCCATGATATAGTCTGAAATCATTATGCTATTAGAAGTATAACTCTTAAGTTATACCCTCTTCTTTGGTGGAGTACTAGGGACTGAATCCATGGCCTCATGCACACTAGCTAATCGCTGTACCACTAAGCTACATCCTCAGCCCTTAATTTTTTAAGACAAGTTCTCATAAAGTTGTCCAAGTTAGCCTCAAACTTGCGATTCTCCTGCTTCACTCTCCAGAGGAGCAGAAGTTGCTGGGATAATAGACGTGTACCACCCATACCTAATATTGTCCCTTTTTTGAATTCCCTGAATTCTGATGGCCCTTGAACACTTTGCAAAAATCAACCAATCTTCCCAACATTCCCAAGGTGACCAAATGTAACCTTTGGTTCTCTATATCGTTCCCAGGAGAATCTGAAAATAGATTCTCAGATTTGGGACATGCAATGAAACATATGTCCCACGTTCAATTGACAGACAACAAATACCGGTCTCAAACCTCAAAAGCGAGCAATCAGCAGAGGTCATGGGCACCGAATGGTGCTTCCAGACCAAGGCAACAGGTGCTGAGTCCTCTTGAGTGTTTCTAGTGTCTCCGGTCCTCACTGCCACACGGTAAGGCAAGCTCCCTTCTGCGTGCGGACCAGTCACAGCCCCAAGGGGCAAATATGAGAACAAATGTTTCCTGTCCGTGTCTTCAAACATAGTAACCCTTTGCACACCCTAACAAAGCGCCCAGATAAAGTGCTAGTAAACACTTCTGAGAAGGACTAGTAAACTCTCCAGCTATTTTTAAGTTCATGTCACAAAGCATTTGTAAACACCAGAATATACTGTAGAGCCCTTCTTAAGAAGACAGCGCGCCAGAGCAAGGCACCTCAGAACACTTTTAACGCCCTACCTTTAAGCACAAGCAAAGACATATCCCTAACCTCAAATTCTCTGCCTTAGATGCTCTTCAAGACCCCAGTTTCCTCATCAAAATCTTGCTAGGAGAAAAGCTGCTCTCTCTACCAGGAAACTCTCCAACAGAAAGCTAATTACTGGAGCTCTTGGGCCCAACTCCGAAGAATTGTCCCCAAGCTTCGTGAGTTTGCCTGACTTCCTCCAGTCTCCATGAGATCCTCCACTCAGGGCTCAGCAGATTTGTGAACTTCAATTGCGCTGCCCAGTTGGACCAGGAAACAGAGACTACTTGTCATTGTGCCCGACACAATAGAGAAATAGAACTGCTGGTAGTGAGAACAGAGGGGCTGAAGATTTCTTTGGCCTTTCATCCTTCCCACCAGGGAAGAGCTGATAGGAGGTGGCACTGCCAGAGGGTCAGACTCTTCTTGTTTCCTTTCTCAAAGGAGATTCAGTTTTCTGACTCTCCTGCAGGGCTCATAATTGTCCATTAGTACCAGAATCCTATTACCAAAAAGGTTACATGAGCATTCATTTGATTCACAAATGGCCAGCGTGACGACCCTATTGTCTATCACTACTTAGGAAACAGTGTGGTTTGTCTCTGATACAGAGAAATAATCTAAGGACCGTATTTATTTTTCTAAAGACATTATTGTAAACAATCCAAAGATATTTTACAAGTATTGACTTGAATCCAGATCTCTAGCCTAACAAAACATACGATGAAGAATAAATTGCTGCTCGATGCTTCCAAAATACGTGTTGAAAACCTGCGTATTGCAGAACGCTGCGCACAGCGGACCCCGCCTGATCCCAGCTTGGAATTTTAGGGAGATTCTGAAGGCGTGTCCCAGGAAGGAGAAAAACTAAGGCAATACCACCACCTTGTGGCAATGTAAGGGTATACCAATTATAATTAAGACCATTCTTTCAGGCTTCTTTTTAGAATTTTTCTATAGTATCATGTCGCAAAGGTCAAAAGACTAATCTAGTAAACCTTTCCCTTCATTCTAGCAGAACCATATTGCTATGATTTTATCAACTGGGAAATCTACTGTGGTTTTAAGATCTCCAAAGGAAAAATTACATGACCTCTCCCTGTGAAGCATCCCCAGGTTTTAGTTTTAGCTCTAACAGAATACATCATACAGCAGCATTCACCTGGTTCCTCTGCGGAGCCTGCCCCTCTGGTTTAGACGAAACCAGTTGGTCTCTGCTCTCCCTGCCCCTCGTGTCTGCGCTCAGTGGGAGGAGGTGGGAGCAGACCGCAGTCGCTTTTGTGCATGGGGCTCACCCTGGTCTGACCTATCTGCTTTCAACTGAAGTCCAGCAAATGCGACACCCACTTTTGGGATCGGAAAGACCATGAGTTCATCCAGTGTGCAAAGCGAATTTCTGCCCCCAAGCAGCGGATCGTCTTTCCCACGCGGCTTCCGTATGCTTCCCTGAAAACCCCAGCTAGCTTCAGAGGGTATTTCAAACTGTCGTCTGATGCTGGCCAAAAATGAAGTAATTTTAAAACATTTTTCTATTTACGCCCTTTTCTTTAAAGTTTAGCACAATTATTAAATTGAAAGCTACTTGACATTTTTCGCCATTTCAGCATTTTAAAAATTAATGAAAAATGGCAGGAATTTCTTGTTCTTCACTTCAGCACTTTCTAAGGACACATTTGTTTGCTCAAGTACGAAGCGAACTGAACTCTTCCCAGTACATTCTGGATACATTTTTTTTTTTAATATATTTTTAATTTTCTTTTTGGTACTGGAGATTGAACTCGGGTCCTTGCGCTTGCGCAGCAGGCGGCGAAACCACTGAGCTAAATCCCAGGCCCTCTGGATACATTTTCCATAGTGTTGTTTATCGCTTTTCAGATCCCTCTCCCCCACCAAAAGATTATTATTTGATTATTATTACTTATTACTTTATTAACATTGCTGTTTATCACCTTCATTAAAATGCAGTTTTCTAGTTTTTATTCTAGATAAGGCTTGCTTTATAATTCATAAAAGATGGATTTGCCTCATTTGCCCATGGCAGTGAGTTTTTAATGATGAAGTAAACAGAATGATATCCTATGTGTGGTAGGTAAAGGTGTGATGGGCAGAGGCTTGTTTGGTGGGCTTTAATTTTTAAAGAGTACAGAATGATATAAGACAAATTTGCATTCCATAATGACTTTTGATCTCTAAAATGGAAAAGAGAGACTCCTGGAAAATAGTAATAATTAGCATTCATGCCATGAAGGAGTGTACACGTTTAGTTTCTGAGGGTGTTTAATACAGTATATTGAAAACAATTATCTGCATATTCCTGTGTAAAACATCACTATAAATTAAATAAGGGTCACACACTCATTTTGCAGTTTGTCAGTATCCATACTTAACCTTATTTCATGTAATCTATAGTTAATGCATAGGCAGTCTATTTTAAACTAAAGTTATCCAATAAAGAAGGGAGGACACTGAGAAACAATGATTGTTTTCCTTATTTATTCGGGTATACCTCTATTAAACTTGTGACTGTCAAATGATTTCTAGTCCCAAAGGAGCCAATTTAACTTTGGAGGTCCTTTCTCCCCCTCTAGTGGTGGCAAACGGCACAGCATGCATTTGTTATAGAATACTCCTAAGGTTGGAGTGTAGCTCATGCATACAGCAAAGAACAAGGGACTGAGGGAAGAGAGGGGTTCAAATTCCCAGTCTGACATTATATGCAATGTGAACTTGAGATTTCCTTAGACCATTTGTTATCAGGTTTTCTTTTTTTCCATCTGACATCCTACAAATAGAGTAATTTGTAAGACTAGTGTGACTGGTCACAAGAGAAAAAGTTAGGTCAAATTTATTCAGACATTGATAAGACACAATAAGATTCTTGTTTTATTTTTCTGTAGACAGTTCAAGAGACATAATATATTTTATCACTGGGTGGGGCCTCTGCTAGAGAAACTCTCAAGCATTCTCTTTGACCCTTGCTTCCTGGTGCAAAGAGTATTTATGGTAGAAAATGTCCTCCACCAAGTGCTTGGACTCAGATCCCTGGCAGTGAAGCAAACAGACATCATGAACTGAATCGCAAGAGAATTGTCAGAAAAATCAAAACTGCTGGGAGAAACCACCAACAAAGCTAAGAGACAACGTAAAATGTAGGAAAAAAATTTTATCAGCTGTACCTTAGACAAAGGACTACTATCTAGAATATATAAAGAATTGAAAAAAATCAGACCCCTCAATTTCAAAGACCCAATTCAAAAATGGGTATCTGAAATGAACAGACATTTCTCAAAGAAGTAGACATGCCAAATAAACATGAAAAAATGTTCAGCATCACTGGTCATTAGAGAGATGCAGATGAAAACAACACTGAGATTCCACCTCACCCCAGAAAGAATGGCTGCTATCAAGAAATCAACCAATAACAAATGCTGGCAGGGGTGTAGGGAGAAAGGAACCCTGCTCCATTGTTGGTGGGAGTGCAGACTGGTGCAACCACTGTGGAAATCAGCATGGAGATACCTCAGAGAACTAGGGCTGGAAGTCCCATTTGACCCAGCTATTTCCTTGCTGGATATTTTCCCAAAAGAATTAAAAGAATCATACCACAGTGATATATGTGCGCCCATGTTTATAGTGGCACTGTTTGTAATAGCTAAAGCTTGGAAGCAGCCCAAGTGCCCATCAACTGGAGACTGGATAAAGAAGATGTGCTTTTTTAATAAAATGGAGTACTACTCAGCCACAAAGAACAAGAAACTAGAGTCATTTATAGCTAAATGGATGCATATTGAGGCCATACTCTTAAGTGAAATAAATAGGACACACACGTGTAAATACCGAATAGTTTCTCTGGTGTGAGAAACTGAAAGTGTAAATAAGGATTAAAATGATTAAAACGAATAATTGATAATTTGAAATAGGAAGAAAAGGTCCAAAGGGGTAGGGGAGGTGGGAGGGCAAGGGGAAAGGAAAGAAAGGAAAGGAAAAATTATGAGAAAAGAAAAAATGGAAACAAAGACTATGTAAATAGGGAAGGTGGAGGGGGTGAAGGGTGCACAGGTAATGGGGAAAAAATAAGAACCAATATACATCATGTACAGGTACAAGCACCCAATGATAAATGTAAACGTATTGTATACCTAAAATGTACCAATAAAAGAATTTTAGCAAATAAATAAATAAATATAAACTTTAAAAAAAATCAAAAATGCTGGATATTCTGCGAAAAAAGTAAAATTACTCTGAACCCCAAAAGTGCTAGTATCTTCAAAAACTAGTAAAGTTGGAAAATATTTGTGATTGAAGTGGATCTTTAAAAAAAAAAAAAACTAGAAAGAAATTGTGATGAGTAATTGTAATGTATATTCCGTGATTGGATTCTAGAGTGAAGAGAGGCATTATATGTGAAGATTTGAAAATGAACTTTGTATTAGACCATAGAATTGAATCATTAAAAATTATAGGACAGATTGTTGAGCTTGTTTGTTTAGAATAATTTTGGTCTTTGAAAGTATACATTCAAATACTCAGAAAGGAAGTGGCATGATAAAAATGTTTGGGTTTAACAGCAAACACATGTTGTAGCTTTCCAACTTCTCTATCATTGGAAAATTATGAAAATAAACAAACTAAACCAATGAAGGCTCTGAGGTGTTTATCCATTTTCGGGATTTGCTGAATAACAATATTTCCCTTTATAATGCTAATTGTCTAGGGAGGAGTTTTCTTCTACAGTGGGCCTATTATCTGATGCATACAGGTGATGATCTCAGGGAATCAGAATAGGAATTACAATCACACAGCTCGTCAACAATTTCTTTTTCTAAGTATCATAGGTAGGTCAATTTTCCCACTTGGAAAATGGGGGAAATAATGATCATACTTGGGATTAGTATTCTAGTTTTCCAGGAGCTCTACGCCTTGTTCTTCATCCTGTTATGATATTGCCTCTGATCTTCTCGACATCAGCATTTGATGTTCTTGTGATGTTCATTTGCTTACATTGGGCCAACAAACTGTGTGGCTTCAGGCTCCTCGCAGTTTTCCAACTCTTAACCCTACTCATATTGGCCTTGTACCCTCTCTTATTGAAGAATGCACAGCATGTCAGTTCCTCCTTTGGTAAAGTCCTACTTGGCCATTGTCAATGACCTCGAAAACACTGGCCATTAATCCCTCTCTCTTCTGATTATGTTCTTCTGTATCTCTCTGAATTATAAGTGTGCGCACACACATCTGTCCTCTTCACTAAGTTGTGCACACTCACATGCGCACACACACACACACACACATATACACACCCTGTGCCTGTCCTGTTTACAAAGTTGAGAGTCCCTTAAGCACAGTCTGAATCTACCATCTTGCAGCACCTCACAGACATCTGGTGCTTAGCAGGTGGGCAGTGCGCATTTTTTGAATGAATATACGAAAGCGAAAGCCATCTGCAAACTGTAGTGTACAAATGTGAATTACTACAAAATGCCAAGGACACTTACACATGTCAGTTATAAGTGTCTGATAGTGTGAGAGAAGGTAGGCTAACCAGAGGCCACTGGACGAGAAATGTGAATAATTTTGCATAAGGTCGGTAAATAGAACATGGCAGCTTTGGAAAGAGAAGCAAAAATTAATTTTGCCCCCACTACCTTCATGCCCAGAGCACAGGGACTTGCTCTCAGAGCTGCAGAATGCTGGGCTAACCAGAGCAGTATTAGGGTATCTGTCCCCAGAGCACCCTCCAGGGACTTGTTGGTCAGCTCCAGCCACACAATGCAAAGCCTCTGAGAACAGCTAAGAAGGGGAAAGGTGAGTGGAAGAATGGGAGGGGGAAGGACGTGAACTATCCTACTCCAGACAAGCTCTCACCTCTCTCCTCAGCATTTTGGGGTTTTTCTTTCCTTTCCTCCATTTCAGTGACAGGTACTGAAGTCTATCATTCAGGCTCAGACCTGAAAGGCTGCTGTCAGTTGATAAGAGGCAGGGAGTGGTGAAGCATTGCCCTCTTCCAGCTGATTAAGCAAATGGTCATGAGCTCTTCAGCCATTTAGTAAGTTGTGTTACAACGCACTCCTCCTGTGATTCACATACAGAAAGCCCGCAAAATAGCAAAGACTTTGAATTCCAGTGACTACCATAACTAACAGCTGCTGGTCGCTGAGGGCTTTCACATTTATTTTTAACGTTTTGCCTCTGTATTCACATTTAGTTCCAGGAATATTTTAGAAATTCTTTAGGCATCTAAGAAGTGCTAAGTCACCCAACGGGCAAGTTCTTATGTGTTAAGGGCAGATGCTCAGTAAAGCTAGGTCAGGACAATAGAAACAAGAGAGAAAAGACCACAACTTCAATAAACTTATCCAAACTTTTGTAAACAAAAAACTCAAATAAAGTTAAATAAAAGTTATACATCATTGTATGAATTTTGTGTTTTTTAAGATAAAACTCTTTGCTGAATTATTTATTGGAGATAAGGATTCATAACCACTTCTGTTCTCTAGGACTATAAAAGTCTTAATTCACCAAAGGAAATATTCTATTTAAAATATATAATAGAATCATTTAAAAATAGAATGTGTTTCTGGAATGTTCTCATGATGTATTGTTTTTCCTATTGATAAAGCTATTTTTTTAAAATGACTTTTCACAAGTATAATAAAGATTTCTCTTCCATTGTGACTTGCAGTATTGTTACTTGCCAGTAGTCGGATTTCAGTTCTCTTTTCTAACTTTTCTCTCTTATCTTCACCAAGCAGGTAAACTAGCTAATTAAGTAGCTGAGGGAGGCATGGGAGATGACTATGTGCAGAGCCATGTGCTGGGAGACCAAATACCTCTGAAAATAACTGTAACACTTTTACAATGTCATGCTTATCTATTCCCATTCTTATCATTCATGTACTTATTCACCCAATATGTGTTAAGACCACTAGAGATTTCCAAGTCAAAAGTATACAATGTCAGCACTCAGGAAGCCTACAGTCTAATGTAAATAATGATGGGCTTTATTTCTGGAAGCAAAGGAGTAGCTCCAGGAAAAGTGAAGCAGTAGATCTGAGGTCAATGTATTGGAGAAATCTCTCTCAATCTCTCTCTCCCTCTCTCTCTCTCCAACTTCCACTGCACATCTTTGAATTAAAAACTATCACAGTAGAAGAATTTATTGAACTTGACTTTTCCCAGACTCCTTTTCTGAGTAATACACCACAGGGTAACATTTGTTAGATGATGTTTCTATTTGATGCAAAACAAGGTTATTGATGATTATGCTTCATAAATAAAGAGAAAGGAAGAAGGGAGAAATGTGCTGGGGAGAGTTGGGACAGCCACACAGGCAGGAGAGCACACTGGATCCCGGATTGAAGGGCAATGCTTTGCTAGTCCAGCCCAACAAGGAAGCGTTAGCTCATGGAGCCATCCTTGGAGCATTCAAAAAGGAGAAAGCATGGTGGAGAGTGTGTGGGTGGGCATGACATGTCCTCGGCAGGGGATGGGAGCCTGCAGGGGACAGACCTGAGCCAGAGGCCAAGGCCAGGCCACATGAGGCCCTAACAACACCCATGCAGAGCGGTGTACCTTCCACCCTGCGGGCTGCCGGCCGCTCTGGCAGAAATTTGCACAGGAGCATCAACACACAGTAACTCTCATGTTGGCCTGAAGAATGGATCTGGGATCTGGGGACAGAAAGTAAGCTAGACAGAGAGAGAGAGGTGGGAAATGGGTGAGAGACTCTGAGCCTGTCACGAGGCTACATGGTCACCTTGCAAGAGGATTCACCTTGCAAGCGAAAGAAGTTCAAGTAACAGAGCCAGGTGCTGGCCTGGCCATAGTCACTCTCCTGCTTTCCTGTCCTACGCTTGCCCTGCTTCCCCTGATGACCATGTGATCTTAGAGGTGACAGACGGTGCTTTGCACTTCTTCATTCGAGCAAATAGTAAAAGGATCTCGTGTGTTGAATAAATGAGTGACTGAAAATAAGCATTTGCTTATTAGTCTAAAACGTGTTTAATATCCATTATCTCACCTCCTATGGATGTAGAAATCAAAATAGCTGTCAATTCCACAAGGCCTGGAGACAGCCATATGGCATGTGAGTTTCTGAGGACTGCACGGGTCCTTTGCTTCCTTACTTAGGTTTATGTTAGACAAGTGACAGCACAGATTGGGTTTCTATCTGGGGTGTTCCTCAAATAATAAGCAACATAGCTCTGTTGGCTTCTACTGAAAAGCTTCTACCTCTTTCATATGCAAAGTTGACCGAGTTGGGTAGGATTACTCTTGACACCTTTTGGTCCTTCAAATAATTTTCTCATTTTCCAGGCACCAAGTCATTAAATGTAGCATTCCAATACAAAATACCATCCCTGTCAAATAGCTGATGACCGGGGATTATTAACTAGCTCGAATGCAACATTCATGTTAGAAAACAAATACTTTGAACTGACAGTAGAGTTATTTTTGAACCTTTCAAGTGTCTGTTCACTGGATTGCTGTGGAAGCCCAGAAAACAGATAAACCTTGGTGAATATGTTATCCTATCGTGTGTGTTCTTGCTTAAATCTGCACCAGGAATTTAGCAGCTAATACTTATGAGCCAGGTGTAATAGGGGGTGGGGGGTGTGTGTAGGGGAGTATTTTCTTTTCAGAATATGGAGATGTCTAAGTGTGCTCAATGGTTTATGTTCACAGACACGCACACACACACACACACTCACACACATTTGTGTACACTCACACCACAGTATGGTTGATTTCTCACAACACTAGTCCATGGTCCACAGCAGAATGGTCCGACTGTCAAGTGACATTTCGCTGTCTCCCAAGAGTCACATCCCCAAATCCGTCTCACTCTTGAAAGTGTCGGTCATAGGTGCAACTTTGCTTAGGTGAAGTCCTAGTTGAATTCATCCTCTCTTAAGAAACTTTTAATCTAGAACAGGTGAAGACCAAAGGATGACTGGAAAACCAACGGATGACCAAATAGACAAATGGAAGTGAAGAGAACAGAAGGCAGAAATTGAGTGGATAGAACAACCTGGGTTTAGGAGATGGAATCACTCTCTTGTGTGTGAAGCTTCTTACCAGCTGTAAGACCTTCAACAAGTAACAGAAACCCTCTAGCCTCAGTTTCCTCATTAGTGATCATTATGATTTATTTCCACCATGTCCCCCAAAGGCCTTAAGCACTCATAGGAGGGACTTTTGCAAGAAGACTGGACCAAGGGAGCCAAGAGTGGACTTGCTGTTAGGAGGCAAGACCTAGTCAGGAAAGGCAGGTCCACAGGGGCAGGGCTTGCAGGGTTTATCTCCCTCCCTGGCTCCTCTCTTCTCTCTCTTTATTTCCTGTCCACCACAACATAAGCAACTTTTCTCCCACTACACCCCTTAGCCATGCCTTCCTGTCTTACAGCCAGTGGACTATGGAATGAAAATGCAAGCCAAAATAAACTTCTCCTCCTTCAAGTTGTAGGTGATGGATATTGTGTCTCAGTGACAAGACAGTGACTAGGTCAGTGACCTAGGGATCATATACCTACTTCAGAAGTATGCTAAGAGAATCAAATTTGATGGTATAGTTAGCAAGCATGTAATTAGCTGTTCACAAATGCTTTTACTTGCAGAAGTGACTTCAACTTGAAAGATAATGTTTATTTGTAGCACAAAATGAATGTGTCCAACATCTAGGTGAGCTGAATGAAGAAATTAAAGATCGCTAATGCTTTTGAAGGAAGGCACTCACCTTGTGGATATATTTATTATTCTAAGTAGTGTAACTGTGAGCCAATATTAGCATAATATAACCTTTATTCTTAATCCGAATATAGATTATAAAGATAGATACTGGGGGGAAAGAATCTTAAGCTATATGTTTCAAAGATGTTAATAAATCAATAAAGGAATTCTTCCATTGCTTCGATTAAGATTTTTCTACTTTTTTTCTTTTCAGTGCAAAATAGAGGTAACGACCCTTCCCAGAGACTCACGTTGGACTAAAGAAGTTACAATGTACAGATGTCATAAACCTTCATGAAAAGGTTTGTCTCTATTAGTAAATAATGCAGAGCACTTCAAGATCGCTTGATGTGATTCATTATTTCCTTCTCCCAAAAGCATTTTCAACATTATGTTTAAAAGTCAGACAAACACAGCTCATTTTCTTTCATAAGCAAACCGTTTTGTTTGCTTCGATTCCTATTTTGAAAGGCCAAGTACAGGATGCAACCAGCACTCCAGCGACGAGGGGGCACCAAAAATCCACCTAATGTTTGTGCTATTTCCCCCTCCAGCTGAATCTGGGGCCCTACAATGAATGATTTCAGTAGTTCAATGGATAGATTTTTAAATGTGCCTTACTGAGGGCCAGAGAACTATGGTCTGAGAAGGCATTAACTAAATGCTGACACGGGCCAAAAAAACATGTGTCCCGCGACTCTGCATCTTATCCCAGCACACGGTATCTTCCCAAATGGGCCTAACATTTTCATTGTATTTGCTCAAATAAAAGAATAAGTAGGACTAGGGGATAGATGAGCTGGAAGTTTTGAAATGATATCCTTAGCTGATTTCTACTTACACGTGAGACCTACAAGTTAAGAAGAAATGTCAGACACAGACTCCCTACTACACAGTATGTAATGGGACACCATATCTAATTTCTCATTTATGAGAGAAGGGATAATGAACATAGATCAAGTGATGTACCAAGGACAAGGTAGAGGAAATTCATCTCCCCTGTGTACAGCCATAAAGAGATTTGTTGTCTATAGAAAATTTAAAATAAATAATAAAATTGATTAAAAATCTGACTCCTGTTTATGATCACCGTTAACAGTTCTCTGTAAGACTGGTAATACTGGTATGGACCAAATCAATTCCTTTGTGCCCATCCCCTTGAAGTAGCTGGAATGACTCCCTTTAGAATTCTCCAGTAAGAAAAAAGGTTGACTTTTTAGAAGAAGGGAACTCTATCAGGGAAAGGAAAAAGAATTAGTACACTATTTTGCCAGTAGATAATGTCTGCCTTGGCCTTTTCACACTGACATTATTTCATTAATTCTCAAAAACATCTATACTAGGAAACTATCCTCATTTTGTAAGTGAAAACACAGACTTAGAAAACTTAAAGTACTTAGAAAACACAGGTGCTAATTTGTAGAGTCAGAATTCCAAGAATTCTTATATCTTTAAATCTCAAGTTTTTAATCTGGCCCAGAGACTGATTCAAATCAGAGATTCTTCCAGTCTAATACGCACAAAACCATGGGCACAGTGTGTAACCCCACCTTGCTGTCCTCAGTTGTCAGGAGGGACAGTAACCACTGCCATGACACATTTTGATGTGGATATGATCAGAGCACATTCCTATGCACACGAAGCGCATTAGATGACAATAAAAGGCACATGATTGTCACTATGCAAACTTCACCGAAGAACCTAACTTTTGTCTTTTCCCTGCATGAAAAAATGCTGGATTATATACTAACTCTAGCTACAGGACTTTAAAAGGTGGGCCCAAAATATCCTGTCTCTCAACCTACACAAAAGTTCATAAACACGCACTGGGCAAATAATATATCAAAATTCCTCATGCCGTACTGCACATGGTTGTAAAATACAATCTGAATTCCTGCCATCTGAATTTTTATATGAATGGAGAAATCAAATAATTCTCATTTCATTTCACAATTATTGGATTCAGCTACTATTTAAAGGTAATAGCACATCTTTTTATTTCTTTAAATATGACATTCATTAAAGCTTTCAGGGAGCTCCACAAAAATCAGACAAGATTGTAGAGAGCACATATAAGATTATGGATTTTTTTGTACTTGCATTATTTTAATGTAACTCTGCTGTAATATATGGTAATGATCATATATTATCCTTATTTGTGATTTGAATTTATTCCACCTTTCATGGGACTAGAGCCAATCTTCAATAAATATCACGGTAGCAAAAAAACATTTTTGCAGCATAATCTTTGTTAACAAGACAGTTTATTTTACAACATGAAGTTAGAACAGATAGACATGGCTCCATTTTGTGTTGTAAACTTAGTGAATATTTTTCAAGTCCCTCCATTGGGCTTTTGCACATGGGGAAATACATGTCAGACCGCCCTCAATGCAGAATGAAGTAGATGATAGGAGCTACTCATAAAGGCCACAGCATGGTCAGATGGAAAGTTGCTGTTGGTGGGAAGCTGTGTATTAATGGCGTGACTTCACCTTTCACTGGAGGGCTATCATGTTCTGTTTTTGCTTTTCCTCTATTTCTATCTTGTGATGTAATGTTACGCACACACACAAATCAACTCTGTGAAAGTACAGATGGGATACACATCCTGCCCCAGCAGCATATGCTCCCCAACCTCATATTCCGTGGATCTCCTTTCCCCAAAATTGTTCTATCTTGTTTGTCCCAAACTTTAATGCTTGCTAGATGGGAAGCACTAGGAAATGCATCCAACTGACCAGATAAAAGTTCACAATACCTATGTCCTCAGTCTACTGGGAGTGGAGCTGAAACTAGAGGAGGGATTCCTTGGCCAAAAAGAGTCACATCTATGCTCTGGTCAGCCTGAAAATCCTAAAGGAGAAATAGGATTGAAGCTTTTCTACATTCAGGTTTTGCCTTATTTATTTACTTCACTTTTTCAAAACAGTTTTAAGTGCCCAGCAAAATTGAGAGGAATGCTCAGAGATGTGCCGTATTGCCCTGCGGTTTTGTTTTTGCTTTCTATTGATCCTACTGAAAATGGAATTAAATTAGGATGTATCCTTCAAGAGTTAGGGGTTAGGGGCGGGCATTGAGTGGATGAAATCAGATTTCTCTGCCCTCTTTTTATACCCCAGAATATTACTCTATCTGACCTTCCTTTGTTTTGCTCTCCAATCTCCTATGCATGTTACATGCAAAATTCTGACAAGTTGGAAAAGTAAACCCAGACAAAAGGGAAGCCCAGAAGTCACCATGACCTTGAGAAAGAGCAAGAGTTTTCTCGATGGTTTAGGGAAAGCACTGCAGGGACTTTGTGAAGTCAAATATACCATGGCTCTGGAGACAGTAGGACCAAATCTGATCGGATGAGGACAACGCTTTTTCAAGGCTATACGGGAAGGCTGTGTAGAAAGGGTGATATTCAGGAACCAACACAGGCTCACTTCATGCACCCCACTGTCAGACATGGGAGGAACATCTCAGAACCGGGCACAGTTCTTGTCAAGGAATCCACCTCGGTCCTCTTCACCTTAGTGTTGATGTAGATGTATCCCAAATCCCTGTGTTTGAATTGCATATCTTTCTGTATTTAAAGCATTCATTAGAAAACACTTTGGACATCTGGCCATGTCCAGAAGCACAGTCCAGACCCTCATCCAGCTTGGGAGAGATAGCCTGGCATGTTCTTTCATTATCCCAGAATGCCGGCCAGATGCTGGGGTGCAGACAGCTATGGGCCCCAGGGAGAGAGAACCTCTCTGCCCGAGGCAGCTGGGGCAGGCATCCATTATGCTCAGCCCACCTCCCAGACCTAGGGGGATGCTCGGAGCTTGGAGACAGGCCAGAGGCCTGCAGTCCATAGGAATAAACATTTGATAAGCAATCCAAAGGGGGCATGTGGAGGGAATCTGGGCTTCCTAACCTGAATAACAGCCTTTCAATATCAAAAAGGGCCCAGTCCCTGTCAGAGGCAGTGAGGACACTGGGATCACAACACAGGACAAGAGATGCCCACTAGGGAGGTGGAGGTGTCCTGCGTGCAGATTTCTAAAGAGATCCTGGTCTGTCTGATTAGAAATTCATGTCCCTCCCCAAAGTCAAAGAGGGCCAGAGATGCTCAGAATGCTAAACACACCTCAGGAAGAAGGTGAGGTTTCAGTGAGACACTTGGGCCACTTGTGATGTGTGAGTGCTCCAGAGTGTGTGGATGGGTGTGACACTGAGTGTGTATGTGGATGTAGCAGAGGGTGTGGCCTTCATCTCCTTCATTCCAAGGAAAATTAGTCCAAAGATTTCTTGGGAACATTTCTCGAAGGAGAGCTGCACTTCACTGTAGAGATACATCCTAGCTGCTCCTATTCACTCATTCATTCATTTTTATTTTTCAGTATTGAAGATTGAACCCAGGGACTTTGCACTGAGCTACATCCCCTTGCCCCGCCTTTTAAGTTTTTCGGACAAGGTCTCACTAAGTCACTAAGTTGCCCAGGCTGGGCTCAAATATGAGATCCTCCTGCCTCAGTCTCCCCGAGTGTTGGCATGATAGACATTCATCACCATGCCGGGAACCCTAGCTTCTCCATTCCTGAAGTAAGCAGGGTTTTGTGGGTCAGAGCATCAGCTGCTGCTTCTCCTACTGCAACAGCAGTAAGACATTGGCACAGTCCCCTACAGGCCACTTCCTAACCAAAGCTGGAGGAATCACACAAACGCCCTCTGCTCTCTGATCTCCCATGTGTCTTTTTTTTTTATTTTTTGGTACCAGGGATCGAACTTGGGTCCTTCCGCTTATGCAGCAGGCAGTGAAACCACTGAGCTAAATCCCCCACCTCGCATGTGTCTATCTTAACACACAGCTTCCTCCTCTGTTACAGAGGGAAAGAGGAAGTGACATGTGCTCTGAATTCATGGCTTTCATACAGTTTTCCTTTCACAAATAAAATATTAACTCTCTAATGACAGGCACAGAAATTTGGTTTGATTTCCATTAGGACAAATTAGGACAGAAGATTTTCATTAGGACAAATTTAAAAATCATGGTTGCGTTCCAAATAAAATCCCATGACAATGACCCTACCCGTCCGGCCTATGTCTAGTCAGTTCACTTAAGAGTAAATTAAGAAAGAATAGAGTAGAAGTTTCATTTCTGCATTTCAGAATAATAAGAGTTGTGGAACTCACTCCAACTGCTTGGAAACTCATATTTCTTCCCGCAGCTTTACATTTTCTCTAACATACCTTGAGGTTCCAGTCAGTAAGAGTATATATTTCTATAGGTCATATGCTTGTTGTAGTTACCTGATGGTTAAAGATTGCAAAGTCAAGCAAAGATTACCTTCCTCTCTGCTGTTGTTGTTGTGGTGGTGGTGGTGGTTGTTGTTTTATACAGACTCTGATGATGATCAGTGACTATTGGCTTTAGACTCCAGCTTGGTGACGGTCGGGCACTTTTGGCCACCACCAGCTATCTCTGCTGGGAATGTCTAGCCCTTCTCTTCACTTTCCTACGGGCATATTCCTCAGTGGACAAGCACCCCTACAAGGGTTTGAGCAGCTGGTGATGACTTTGCTTTGTTTTAAATAGATCACATTTTTTTTCAGCGATTTCCTAATAAGAAATCTATGTATCTCTTATTAGGAGTTGTGAAATAAATCAGATATACAACATCAAATGCTACCTCTTAAACATCATATGACTTCTCTTATATGAGAAATCCAAAGTATAAATACATTAAAGAGAAAAATAAAAGATCAATAATTGGAAAGGGAGATAGAGCTTGAGCAATGGGAAGGAGACAAAGAGATGAAGGAGTGGAGAGGGAAAGAAGAGGAAGAGGATGTAAAATGAATGAAGATGTGTTACACTCTCCACGATGAAGGCAGTCATTACATACTATAAATATGTACTGATAAAACAGTAAGGATTAAAAAAAAGAATTCAGGGCTTTAACAACTGCTTGGGATCCTTACTTTGGAACAACTTTTCTAAGTCAGCAGGGTAATTGCCTGGTAGTGCTTTGTGCTCCATCTTAGATGGCACTGAGTGTCCATTCTTAAATTCAACTGATCTAAAGACCCTTCAACACTACAGTGTTGGCAGTGTCATTCTGGTTATCACTTGGAGACAGCTCAGTCACCACTTAGCTGAGGGCACAGAAATTACATAAAAAGAGCTTCAGTGAGTATTTTTTTTTTTTTACTTTAGTTGTCTATTAAGTCACCTTTAAGAAGGCTCCATCAGGGCTCTGCTTACCATTCCATCTCCAGCAAACAGGAGAAAATCTCACTACAACTGGTCAGAAGCCAGAGAGAACCCGAAGGCAGATTCTCACTCAGTCCTGAGAGCCTCTGATGAGCTGAACATGTACTAGAGTTTCTACCACTGGGTAAAGAGATTGACAGCACATAAAAGATGTGAGGGCTTTTCTCACATCACTGTATTCTCAAGAGTGAAAAACATCCCACCGGGTGAGCAGAGCTGTACTGTGAAGGTATAAAGAACAAACTTTGTCTCTGTTCTGGAATTTTCCCCTAGAAACCTGTTTTCTTTGAGAATTGAAGGTTTTTCGGTGCATTAGTTAAAGCTAATTAGGAAAATGCAAGACAAAAAAAGCTAATACTTAAAGCTAATTAGGAAAAACCAAAACACCACTCCTAGGGCAGTAGTGGCAAACCTATGGCACATGTGTCATTTGGTTTTCTTTTAAGACAAAAGATGTTAATGTATGAGTTGTTTTTCTAAACTAAAACCTCAGTATCCAGATTTAATTTCAGTGTTGGAACTTGGTGGGTTTTGGATTGCAGTTTGGGCACTAAAATGTTTGCCACCCCTGTCCTAGGGTAATATTATGGCAAAGATTATGTCCAGTACTTGGAAAATTCATCATATTAATGTAATTCTCTACCAATTAGCTAAAATTTACTCCTTTTTGTGTCCAGTGTTTTTAAATTTTACATACTGTTAAATACAACATATTTGAAATGTCTTTAATCAACCTAAGGTAGCAGTTTCTCTTAGTGAGGCTGTATTGCTGTTTTCAGTGTCTTCTTGTTTCTACTTCTTTTATATCTAAAAGGTCCTTAAGATGGCTACATTTAGTTATAAAGGCATTTAAATGTTGAAATTAAGACACAGGAAACTCTCAATGACAATTGAGTCATCCTTGAGAGAAGCTATTATGTTTGTAGATATCACACATATTCATAAATCAAATACTGTGCATACCAAACCCAGTAAAAAACACTAAGTGCACAATGTCTCTCATTATAAAAATGCAATTATTCTGCTAGTTATGTTTTTAAAATAGCCTGACATTTAAAATAATTGATGAGTATGTAATTTGCTAATCAGTAATGGGCAGTTCCTGTAGAGGTACCATCATTAGCTTTATAATTTGCTGCTCCAGAAGTTATATGAATGCAAGATTAAAGCTGGGAAACAGAGAGAAGCCACTTCAAGATGACATTATCCTATTTAACACCCATAATACTTAACAGCGACAATAATTAAGCCTCACAGATTAAGTCAACATGTTGAATTCCTATTGGGTGAGTTACAGATAAAACATTCATGTGCAGTGGCTTTCCTCATAGTAAATTTCCCATTCATAATCATGCACCCAAATGAACAACAGAGAAACATACTTTACTGGGAAGGATTAAATAATGTTTTAGCTTATGCCTTTATTTCTTGTCTCTTTCCTCCAAGTGATAATAGAGATCTCATTTACCATGCACGAACACTTACATTCCCTCTTTGAGAACATTCTGCTATTGTTGGTATGAGAGACAAAAGTCATTTATTTATAGATTGCCTTATTAATCTACAGCTTTTGGTAAATATCTAGATTATCTGGTCAGCTTGTCTGCATGGCCTAAGAAGAAAGACTAGCTGCCATCTTCAATTCAAATGAGTGGTATATGAATATTTATAAGGACATCAATATTCACAGAGTCTTACAATCATGCTCCAAGCTAAATAAAAATAAAAGTAAATGGCCATAAATATTACAGTATAATAGGATAAGAGCTAAAAGGTATATACAGACTGATTGACAATATCTGTGAAAAGTATTGTGGACAAAACACTTCAAAAGAAATTTACATAAAACAAAGTAGATAAATTTATCAAATGTTGATAAATTTTCAGACAGTATAAAAGTACACAAAACATGGAAAAGAGAAAGAATTTTTTAAAATAATCACTATGCCAATACATATAGTACATGTTTACTACATTTATATTACAGAATGATGAAAATCAGAGACAAGAACAATTTGGTAACAAACAGCAAAGAAAGTTTCACCAGTCACAAGGAAGAAAGACATTGCTTTGGGATGAAAACAGAACGCATCCCCACCCATACACACAGAGGGAAAGAAAAGGAATGCAGAGAGTCGTCTACAGCAGCACAGGACAGACAGAGGTGGGGAGCATTTGGCATGTTGCACCACAGGAAGTCAATCACGATTGGCTAACGATGAAGGTACCTGGCTCTGTTGCAGGTCACTGGCTTGCCTGAGAGGAGTAACTGATGCAGGCGGCACACCTGATGTAGATGCAGACCGGCCTAATTTGCAGCTTACTTTAGGTTCTGTGAAGAAGGAGGAAAGACAAAACATTAACTGAACAACATCTGCGGTGATGAAATGGCTTCCGGTCTCCCTTTCTGTTTTCCTGTGTGTTCTGGGAATATGCAAAGTGCTTCTGGTGTTTGTTAATAAATGACAGGTGATTAAACACTTCCACAACAATTGGCTCTAAAAGGAGCTTTATTTACAGATCACCTCCTGGGGAATGAAGAGGAAATCTCCGTAAGCTTACCCATTGTTCCCTTGCACATTTTACCCCATTTAGGGTTAAATTCTATGAAGTGATTATTGGTTTTGATCCCTCATTTTCAGCTTTGGTCCACAGGACTCTTACATTCTAAAATGTCTTATCCATTCCAAATCCATCTCTCCTTCTTTCCTTCTTTCCTTCCTTCCTTCCCTACTTCTTTCCTGGACCACTCTCAATATAACATTTTTTCAATGTTACCACCCTATCTCTATTTACTTTAAATTTTATAATTATCTTCTAAGACCTTTGCAATCTTTCAGGGGTTTATTTCATACCTATTATATTCCACAAGCTTGACACAAAGTTGTGACCAAAATCTCCCGCTCACCTTGGGAGAGCTCATAGCTTATCCAGGAGCACAGATATTAAACAACAAATGATGCACATCATTATGGAACTGCAGATGTGAGGAGCTTTCTTGGAGAATTTATAGGGTGACATGACAATGTTTGTTGCAGGAATTCCAATGGATTAAATTTTTATTCCTTCAACAAACACTTCCCAAATGCCTACTATATGCACACTGAGCAAGGTGCTAAGCTTACAGGGGTTAGGAAGACACTGATTATCCACATATTAATGAAGTTTATATTTTCTTAGCAAAGACAGACATTAAATCTCAAACCATTGGCTGGAAAATAGAAAGAAATATAAGGCATCATGGTATCATGTATCAAGAGCATCTTCTGTGTTCTGCTGCACCTGGGAAAGAGGCTAACAGAGTGGATGGTAATATCTGAAGTGGGCAGGATTCTGGATCCATAGATTTATTTTTTTAAATTATTTTTGGTGTTGTTGTTATTGTATTTTTTATTTTTAAAGAGATGAATCATGCTGAACAGATATTTTAAATGGAATTATTTATGTGCAATGATATTTGTGTTTCTGGAGTTTGAGAGTGTTTCCAAGCCAAGTAACTCTTGAGTTTTAATACCATTAAATTAGTGTCATATTTTATAGCAGTGATGGTGAACCTTTTAGAGCTCTCAGCGATACACTTCAGCACGTGTGCCACGAGTTCACCACCACTGTTCTGTGGGGAACTGTAAAAGCTGGACATTTGATTTATATTGTCCCTGTAAGTCCAAATGACTGAGTGGTTATAGAATGACCTTTAGTAACTCTATATAAGCTCACGTTTTACTTTATGGATTTATTTTGTGTAGTAAAAACAAAAAGGATGGAGGCTAGTTCTGCTTATGCTACAAAAGAGCTGCTTGATATGGGATAATCACTTCATTTCTTTGGACCTGTTTTTCCTGTATGTGAATGCATATGTTTGTTTAGAGCAGTGATTTTCGAACTCTAAGGAGATTAACAATCCTTTAGGGAGCTTGCTAGAATGGGGTTGCCTGGGTTCTGATCTAGTAGGCTTGATCACACTCTTAACTATTAGCATCTGAGTCTATCTAGCCAGCTCCCTCTCAAGGGGGGATAGACCCTTGCTAGTCCAGGGCCAACCCTCCCTTGTGGTCTGCATTCATATACTCATTCCCCATTTCCTACTCAAGGGAAAGGATCCAGAAAATAATCCTTTGACTCTCATACATATTATCATTTCCATCTCTTTGTAGATTGGAATTAAAAGCACACAAATATAGTCTTATTTCTTCTATCTCAAAACTGCCCCTCTGGATTTTACTTTTCCCTCTACTTACTAAGCTATTTATTTCCTTTCCTTCATTACAGTAACACTTCACAGTAGCTCCAGATATTTTACCTCTGGTCATTTTCATTATTGCCTACCTTGAGGAGGACTGCATTAGAAGTAACATTATTTCAGTCATACAATGTTAAGAATAGCTAACATTGACTGAGTGCTTGTTATAGTGCATTTCCTTAGTGCCTTTACCCCGTTAATCCCTTTAATTCTAGCAAGTCAGTAGTTCCCTTTGGTCTTTCCCTCTAATTAAGCCTTATGTTAAAATTTTACTCTTCAAGATGAACCGTAAAATAAGAGCTCATTAAAGTTGAGAATGAGATTGTGCTAAGCTGATAATTTTACCTTGAGGACAGTGGTAAACTAGGTTCTTATTGATATCTTTATGTTATGTGAAGTCTCTCTCTTTCAGATTTTATTTTTTAGAGTTTAGTTTTACTTGAACAGCAAAATTGGATCACAAGTTTAGAGAGCTCTCATATACACCCTGATGCTGCTGGATCTTATGGCACTAGTACACATGTTTCTTTTTGTCAGATGCTGCTGAACTGTTTTTCCAAGTGGCTTTGCCTTTTGGCATTTCCATCACAATGAGAGTTCTTACTGCTTCACATCTTTATCAGTATTTAATATGGCCAGAGTTTTGGGATTTTGATTATTCTGATAGGTATATAGTAGTACCTCATAGTTGTTTTAATTTGAAATTTCTTATTGGCATTTAATATCGAACATCTTTTCATATTGTTACTAATCTTCTCTTTCTTCTTTTGATAAAGTAGTTCTTTCCATCTGGTTCTGGATGAATCACAGTTATATTATTTAGCATACTATATGCTTGTGTGGATCTTGCTATGCACCATCAAGAGATGAAGTCTAATTCCCCTCCTCTTCTATCTGAGTGGGTTTGTCACTGATAACCCACAGGATGTACTGGAGATGATGTTGCATGCCTCCCAAGACTAGGCTTCTTATGACATGAAAGGAATCTCTTTTCCTTCCAAATCTAGGCCATGATGCAGAATGCACTTTCTTTATCTGAAATATCCACTTGAAATACTTTCAGCTTCCATGCAAGCAGGTTAATTGCCTTGAGGCTTCCTTTTTTTTTTGTATTAAATTCTTTTATTGGTACATTGTAGGTATACAACACAATTACATTTCTCATTGGGAATTGTACCTTTACATAATCCATCTTGGTTCTTATTTTTTCCCCATTCCTAGCCCTCCCTTCATGCCCTCCACCCTTCCCTATTTACAAATACTTTATTTCCATTTTTTCCATTTCTCACCATTTTTCCTTTCCCTTCTTTCCTTTCTCCTGCCCCTCCCACTACCCCTACCCCTTTGGACCTTTTCTTCCTATTTTACATTATCGATTATTCATTCTAATCATTGGTACATTTTAGGTCTACAATATAATGACATTCATCATTGGAAATTTGCACCTTTACATAGTCTCTCTTGGTTCTTATTTTTCACCCTTGCCCAGCCCTCCCTTCAACCCCTCCAGTCCTCCCTATTTACAAAGATTTTGTTCCTATTTTTCCATTTTCTCATATTAATCCCATTCCCTTCTATCCTTTCCCCTAGCCCTCTCACTTCCTTCCCCTTTGCCCCTTTTCTTCCTATTTCACATTACCTATTATACATTTAGTCCTGATTTACACTTTCAGTTTCTCACACCAGAGAAACTATTCAGTATTTACACATGTGTGTCCTATATGTAGCATGCGGAGAGACCACTTGTAGAAGCCAATGGCCACCCACAGAGTTGGATGAGGAAGAGTGCAGAGGGTCTGTCTGCACAGTGGGGACATAGGGATTTAGTTGAAGGTCTGGAGCTCACTGCAGTGTCTCGAGTGAGTCCATGTCAGGAGGCCAATGGGTCTGGGACGGAAGGCTGAAGCCATAGATTTATTTTTTAACTTACCTAGAAATCAAAAGTATTTTGAATGCATTGTTCTCATTTACTTTATTGCTAGTATACAACAAGTTTACCATAACAAAAACAAATCCTATTTTTTAGGATAGTGGGGAAAATTTGAGTGAATCATAGGTAAAAGATGGAATAAACTTACTTGAAAAGTTCAAAGAAAATGCTTGGCATATAACAACTGTTTTTGATAAAAGTTGGTTCTTACCCCCTCAACACACACTCACATGTATACATACACACTAATCCACACATGTACACGGTCACTCTTATCTCTACACCCTTACACTAATGAAATTGACTATATTTCTCTTCCTTTTTCTATGACTCTCAGTTCCCCCTCTCTTCTCCTTCTGTCCTGTTTGCTTTTATCCCTTGCTTTCTCTTTCCACTCTGCCCTTTCCTCCTTAGAACATCATTCTCATGATGTGATAGTTAACTGATTGTGTCAACTTGAGTAAGAAACAACCAACTAAATTGGATTCCCATAGTTCTGGATGTGGCTGAAGGGATTTACTAAGAAGACCCATGCTGGGTGTGAGTGGCACCAACCAGTGGAATAAAAGGGAAATGAAAAAGGAAGGCTTGTTCCTGTCTCTTCAGGAAAGCTCCAGTCTCCATCCTCACCATGGACACCCTCTCCTGGCTTCCAGTACAGACCCTTCGGCCTCCTGACAGGGACTCACACGGGACACTACAGGGAGCTCCAGGCCTTCAACCCTTGACTGGATCCTTCAGCTCTCCAGCACACAGGCAGCCCTTTTACCCTCTTCTACACCTGGCACTGCGCTGGCCACTGTGAGTCTTCCTTGGAAATCTTTATGTATGTATGTCTTGCGTTAAAACTGTTTCTCTAGCGAGCACTGCCTGATACCTATGGCGTGTGATGTAATCTTTTCCCTGTTGAATCATATGCAGACTCCTGGAGCTCTGTCCTCTCCCCATGCTGTTGTTTGGCCTTGAGTCTCAGTGGTTTCTGCACACCAGGCAATGCAACACAACACTATGGGAACCAAGACAGAGCCTCCTCTCCATGTCCTGGGTCTCTCTTGATTTCACCATGTATAGCACAAATACCACCTCCATTTTTCTGGACAAATCTTGTACTTCTGTACTTCAGACTTTTCTTTTCTTTTCTCTATAAATTTATTCCTGTTGGCAACTGGCTTTTCTTCTTTGCAATTATTTCTGTATTTATCTCAAATCATATCTCAGAAATCTGTGCTCCATAACCTTTCTGCTACAGAGTAATTTGGACACAACGTCAGACTGAGTTTCTTGAATTATTTTAGGTCACTCACCTTGTTAAAGTTTTTTCCAATTATTCCTTAATAATGTCATCAAAATTTAGACTTCACGGTTTAGAAATTAAAGCTAATTTTTGGAAGTCCCCTGCGATCTGATGCATCTGGTGAAGTCCACTCTGTTTCATGGCTCCCTGCTCCTCAGCACATAGATAATAGTCTCCCTTCTTGGGATCCACATGTACTTGCTCCCCCTTTTAGCCTACCAGGGATCGAACTCAGGACCTTGCACTTGCCAGGCAGTCGCTGGAACCACTGAGCTAAATCCCCGGCCCTTATGTATAGACTTTCATCACATGAAATCTTACCTGTTCTAAGACCTAGTTCAAGGTGTACTTCTTCTTTAAAATATTCTGTGATCTTATTCTCCTCTTTCTCTCTTCTGAATTTCCTTAGCACATATACAATGCTTGTACTACTTGCTTTTGTTTTGAGCATTTTTCTGGTAGGGACCATATAACAAGTATTCAACTATTCCATATTTTTATTTCACCGAGGACACTCAGATTAACATAGGAAAGGTCAACACAACTTCTAAAAATAAATAGAAGTAAACAGGTAACACAGAATATAAGGCTGGATTCAGGCCTGGCTCCCATACTTATTAGGGCAGTGACTCCCATCAAAGGGACATGATCCTCTGGGATCCATTTCCAAAATCCTGCCCTTATTTTTGGGCAAGTGATTCAAATATCTGCCCATCTATTCCTGAAAATGCCACTGAACTCTCTCTGGGATTGTTTAAATGAGTCTATCATATGATGACATAGACAAAAATACAACTGTAACTGAAAAATGATCTTCATTTACCAGAATACATCCTTGCATACCTTACAGGGTCTTGTTACATAAAATAATGTCAACCATTCATCAAAATTAAAGTTGATATACCTTTATAATGAGTCATTGTTTCTATATATTCCATATCAGTTAGCACATTAAGTCACATGGGGTGAGAAATAAAAAGATAGCAAATAATATTTATTTATTATAAGGTTCTTTTCAAGTTTATTTTGAAGGCATTGTCTGACAAAAAGAGATTATCTGACAAAGCTGAAAGCCTTTTACATCAAATGGTACTTAAGGATTAAATTTTCCTGTTGGGTTTTCCAATCAGACTTTGACTTAATTGGACTCTTTCCGTTCACTGTAGACAGGGATATCTCTAATGTATGCACTGAAGCTCACCAAAATCCAAACAAACTCCAAATTTTCATCATGATCTGAAAAAGCTTTGCTCCTTCAAATGACAGTCAGAGTCATGCCTTGTTTTATAAAATCCCCTTAGGCACTGTATTATACACCACTGACCACCAATTGGATGGATCAATTTAAACTGCCACCCAACTTCCTGTGGTAACCCACATCCCTCAGGTAGTTATGACTCTGCCTGCATACATGAAAGGAGGTTATTCTCATAAACTGTTTATGTGCACGTACATACACAGGAAGATGAATACACACATGCATACAACAGCAATGGCGCTTATGGTATCTCACGTGTAGGGACATTGTTTAAATTGCAAGAATTCTCTCATTTTGCCTCGTTTCATTTTCTTATGACCTGTTACTTCAATGCATCTGGAATTTATGGTGTCTGTGAGACCAAACTGATGGCATGAATCCTTATGGGATTGTGTCCACTGATGATTAATTGACTAGAGAATTACAGAAAATAGCCCTGAAAATACTAGAAAAGATTTAATTATAATCAAGCTTCTTGGAGTCCTCGAGGCCTGTGACATAAAAGTGAAATTGTCCAGCTCACTTACCTTTGGAAATGCAGACTCTCTCACTCTGGAACAGTGAGGCTTAAGAGCCATGGCACTACAATTCATCCTGAATTTTAATATGAATTTTGTCAAGGCTTTTGGAGATCCAAAACATAGACCTAGGTCTAAAAAGAAATATAAGATAGAGCTTTCCTTCCCAAAGAAAAATCCATCCTATGAGAAGATTATTTATGAACTGGAAGCCGTCTGTTCTTCCTGCTTTTGAAAACTGTCAACAACATTATGTATGTAGAAATTGACGTTGTTTATTCAACTACAGTGAAGATCAGGTGTAAAGAGGACAAGAAAAAAATACCCCAAAAGGTGTGTGTGTGTGTGTGAGAGAGAAAGGGATACAGTGAGGAGAGGAAAGGAAGAAAGGAAGACAAAAGGAAAAAAGTAAAGGAGCAGATGGGAGGAAGAAGAAAGAAGGAGCACACTCATTTTAACATTTCAGAGTTAAACTATTACCAAGTGTCTTAGTCATTTTCTTATCTCTGGGACACAACCCTGGACACCCACCACTTAAAGGAGCGGGAGCTCGTGTTGGCTCCTGTTTTCATTCCGTAATCCACTGGCTCCAAGGCAGGGAGGCCTGGCAGAAAGGCATAATGGAGGAAAAGCTGCTCACATCACAGCAACCAGCAAGCAAGAAGGAAGCGAGGAGCCAGAGAGGGAAGAATCTCCTTCTGGGTCACACCAGCTCTTCTGACCCACCCCTTCTGACCAAGCCACACCTCCAGGGATCACGTTTAGCTATGCTGCCCCCATGGTTCAACTTCTTTTCAGAAGCCCCTCCTGTGAGTGCTGAGGCTTTGGCCCAACATCTGGACAAAAAGCATAACATCAAATCCTTAGCATAACGTGTTTCGTGGTCAGTAGTATCTCACTGTCATTTTTCTTTTTATTAGATAAGAAGTCATTGGACTGAGTTATTAGTTCTTTTTTTTAATTCTTAATGAATACAAGCTTGCATCGCTTTGTGGCTAGTTTTTTTATTTAATGAATTATTTCTTATCTTTCCCCTCAGGTGAGGTGGATTTCTGTCCAGGATTACGTCCCTGAGTATGAAACAGGATAACCTCCCCAACATTGTACTACTCTACTGAGTACTGGTGGTCTCTTTGCTTTAGAAAGCAAAGAAAAGTGACTATTTTCAACACCTGCACCCACATACGCAGGACTGGTTTATATTCACACACACACAAACAAAAAGCCATTTCATCTAACATCAAAGAAACAAAATAAGTTGCAATTTTCAGAGATATATCTTTCCCCTGATTTGTTTTTTTCTAATACACCATATTTTTGCTGTACTAGCTAAGATATTATGTTATGAAGGTCCTATCAGACATGCTGCTGAAAAGTCTCCAATGAATGACTCTGGGCTACATGGAAGTGTCAGTAAGGCCTTGATTTTCCCCAATACACCAAAGTATGCCAGGTACAAACACTAATTTCTAGGGAAGTCACTTTTTGAAATAATAATATGCTATTTGAGATACACCAGCACCTGAGTAATAAGGTACAGTTTTACCAGAACTATAATTAAATTTACATGGCACCAAACACTTTATTTTAAAGCTTTCATCACTTGTCATATAGAAAACATGCATGATACCCTTATGCCCTACACTAAATGTAATTTTTTCACATGCATACCGTGAACTCATTTTTATAATTTTGATTTGAAATCGTTAGACATAAGTAATTCTATTAATTCATGATTAGTTATCATTTCTAAATGGTAACCACACACACTTAGGATTCTTAAAGTACTGGACAATCTAGACTAGAGAATATTTTCAAATGTAATGGTTGGCATAGGTAAAAAACAATTGAGCAATTAATTAAATTAACCTAATGTCACACTTCGTACTGATTTGTAAAATTTTCATTAAGGTTAATATGGCAATTTCCTTTTGAGTCTTGGTGCTACAATTTTTAAAAAGATACCAATTTTTAAAAAAAATCTCTAAGAAAGTGATAGGCCTGGGTAATGTGAGCCACAAAGACAAAACAAATCTAGGGCTGGGGATATAGCTCAGTGGGCCTGTGCCTGCCTGACAATCATAAGGTCCTGAGTTCAATTCCCAGTACCCCCTGCCAAAAAAACAAAAAAGCAACCCCCCACCCCCACCCCAGAAAACAGCAAAACAAAAAACCCAACTCTGACAATTGCTTTGATTATTTTATGACTGTGGAAAAGGAAAATAATAGCAGCAGGATTTAGGAATCCATTCTGGGAGCAGATTTTCTCTTTCTTTTTGCCTCTATCCACAGAATTCTCTGAGGAAATAGCAGACACTTTCACAGTTGCTAATGATTCCCAGAATCCAACAGCCATGGACTGAGGGTCCAGCATTATCTGAAGGGTCAAATTAAAGCAAAAAAGAACTACTGATATAGGGGCAATTGCTAATTCTTGGGCACACTGGAATTCTCGTGAAGAACTAAAACCCAGAGGAAAGTGAGGTGGCCACGCGGTGGGTAGTTTATGGTCCAAAGGTGGACGAAGAGAATTACAGGAGCCATTCTGCAGAGAAGAGAAAGGGAGTCGCAGGAATTCTGAGCTGGGAATACCCATCATATTCCTTCTTGTGATGTGAAGGGCTGGGATATCCATTGTCTTTCACCATCTTCTGCAGAAAGAGCATAAATCACCCTACTTTCTCCATGGGGCTGCCCAAGGTGCTTTGGTGCATGGCTGCTTCTTAGATGGCAACATTGTGTAGTGTAGCTTTGACTGGTTTTTAAAGAAATTTGACAGCTTCTTTTGTAGTAATATGTAATTTCTAAAATATCCTTAGGATCTTCATCGCTTTAGCCAAATATGAAATTTTACTTTTATTTTTAAAAACACTTTATTTCCCATCAAAAGCAGGTTTAAGTAGATGTGTAAAAACAACATATTTTATCTATTTAATAAGCAAAATGTGATCATTATCTTCAAATCACTGCATAAAGAAGGAAAATCTACCCACTAAGATATAAAACTCAAAAACATACATCATGATTTGCATCAGGATCAAATGTGTGTTACCATGGTGATGGAAGTTTCACTTTGTGTTACAGCATTAAAAACACAACAGACAAAGGGGGAAATCCTTTCCATCAGCTTGGCATTAAGAATAGATGCATTGCAAAGGTCATTTGAAGTATCCAAAAATGTACATTTTGTTTCTAAATCATAAAATACAAACAAGCAAACCTGAGGCTAAATTTTGTATGACTCAATGTGCTGCTTTAAGAACTGTTTGCCACTACGAAACTTAAATCAAAACTGCTCATAGTACTAACGACATTTCCTCTTCATATTTGTGCTTTTTGTAGTTTGTAATGAGTAAACATCTTGAGAAAAAGTATGAACACTTATCACAAATTTTAGGTCCTCAGTATCATGTTCTATTTCAACGACCAGGTTCTTACACTGCCTTGAATCAAATGGATATTAAATTCACAATCTAAGTAATGTGTGCCTAGGAACGAGACCCACCTAAGACCAAGGGTCAAGGCCTCTACGGCAGGAAATGCAGTCTGATCTCTAATAACAGCAATGCTCGCTCATTTTATAACAGAAATTCTATTATCTCTGAGGCGTTTTGGGGTATTGAAGAAAGAAGTCAAAGTTTCTGTTGTTGTTGTTGTTGTTATTTTTTACTGGGGATAGAACTCGGGACCTTGAGCTTTCGAGGCAGACAGCAGAACCACTAAGCTAAATCCCTGGCCAGGTCAAAATTATTTTTATAAAAATATTAAATAAGGTGTTGCTTACTAACACGTTGAAGCAGGAGTACCAATGCTAATGGATTTTTCATGACCCCACAGACGGGTATTTTCAGATATTTTCTTGAAATTGAATCCAGCGTCCCTGTTGGTTTAAGGAAGATAATTCACAGTATTTGTTGACAAAAATAAATTTGACCTTTCAAGCAAAAAAAAAAAATTAAACCTTGCATCTGTCATTACGAGCTTGAGAACAATCCAATTCTTGAAAGCTTTTCTCATGAGATCACTGTTGATAATCAATAAATGTGATGTGTTGATTTTATAATGAAATGTGTCAACAAATGGAAGATCTGCATGACAGTGAAATCATCTTTTCTAAATACATAATCCTATAAATCATTGTGGTTAAACTTTGTACTTTACAGTTCAAGCTAAACCAGTGGATTTTAATGTAACAGACTATGAATTTACAGATACGCAGGTAGGGTTGCAACTAACCTTTGAGAAACTACTATCTATTGAGTTTTGGAAGGATATTAAAGAAGAATATGTACTCTTATATGAAAAAAGCCATTTCTTCCCTTTTCAACCATATACCTGTATGTGGCCAGATTTCCTTCATTTATTTATTCAAAGCAATATATCACAGTAGACTGAATCTAAAACAGATATGAGAATCTATGTTCTACTGATTCACTTATTGGAAAGATTTTCCAGATATAAAACAAGTTAAATTTGCTCACCATTTGTTACAGTTTGGGAAAATATACTTATGTTTCTTTAAAAATGTTATGTTACCATATAATGAGCTTATTATTATTTTAATGAACAGGTAATCTTTGAAGTTCTCAATTTTAATTTCTAATAGGTTGACTATTTACTTACATAAAGAAAAGCATATTTGGGGGTTCTCAATAATTTTTAAGAACAGAAGTGATCCTGAGACCAGAGTTTGAGAATTGTTGCTTCTGAAGACCCTGAGTTCCAAAGGCAGTCTAAAAGGAAACTTTTTCTGCAATTAATTTGTCAGTTGATCATTTTAAAAATAAAGATAAAGGAAAAATACCATGATTTAGCACAAGAACCATAAGTAAATCTGAAAACTTCATAAGATTTCAGAACCACCAGTTAGGAATTCTCTTTTAGAAAATCATCTATGGAAAGATCCAAGATAAACTCTTACCTTCTGGTGGGACTGAGGCAAGTTATCCAGATAGTATATCATCTAAAAGAAGCAAACTCCAAGTTCATTTCTGATTCTTTTGTGTGAACAAATGAAATGTGTTGAAATAATTGAGATGACCTCAAAAACATTCATGACTGATTATTAGTTTATTAAGGTCACTGCCTTTACTCAGTCTTTTCTAGCCAGCACTTTGTGCTGTACTGTTGTAACAATGTGATAGAAATATGTAGAACTCAAGATTTCTATCTGCTAAAATTTCCTAGAATTGTTGGTACATGTTTTAGTAGTAAATGACTAAAGATAAAAACAAAAAGTATTTAGAAATAAATTTTAGAAGGAGTAATGGTCATTCAGGAGTAATGGTCATTTATCATTCTTGTCTGTCCAGAATCCATTTCTTCTTTTTCTGAAATATATAAGTTGATTTTCCTTTGGAAAGCAATACCACCAGTCTTCACAGCTTTTTTTTAAAAATTTCCATCACACACTTGTTTTTTGAAACATAAGCCTCTTTTGTCATCTGAAATCGCATAATGCTCTTCCATAAATTTTAAAATAGGGAAAGACAGCACTTGAAAAAGCATGGCATATAGGTTTCTCTTAAATGTTTGGGTTTTCTTTGTGTTTTGTTGTTGTTGTGGTGGTGGTGGTGGTGGTTGTTTTTAAGTTTTTCTAAAGTACAAAAATGTCATCAAGTTCTTACTGTTCTACACCAGGGGCTCACCTTGGCTCCCGCTCCAGAAGTAGTCACATGACTTTGGTCTGTCCAATCACTTCTTCCACCCACTCAGCCTCACTGATTGGCTCAAGGGTGGACACGTGACCGTCAATAAGCATCGCCTGCATACATTTGCTGAACCTCTTGGGAAAGCAACCTATCTTTTCCTGAAGCCTTCTGAACTTTCATCGCTTACTCGCAGCTTTCTCAGAGAATTCTCTTCACCTCTCTAAGCTTCAGTTTACTCAGGTAAAAACCCTACTTCCTGGGTGGAGAAATTCTGTGGAGAAGCTAACCTGTATTAAGATCTCATGAAATGTTTTCATTATTTATTGATGAACTTTATCTTTCAGTTCTTTCGCTGATGAGTCCAAGCACTTTCTTCACAGTGGTGCGTACACGACTCAGCTGAGCTCCCTCCATCACCTGCCTCTGCCACACTGCACGAGGTCCTCTGACAGCTCCAGCCCTCTCCTACTGCACGATGTTTGTTTGCTTGATTTCGGTGCTGGGGAATGAACCCAGGGCTTTCACTATGAACTACATTCCCAACACTTTTGCTGTGTTTATTTTGAGACAGAGTCTTGCTAAGTCACTAAATTGCCCAGGCTGGGCTTCAACTCGAAATCCTCCTGTCTCAGCCTCCCAGATTTTGCTTTTCAATCCCTGCTGTACTTGTTCCTTTCCTCCTTCCTTTCTTCCTTTCCTTTACTAAACTTGATGCTCTCTGATAAAAGGAATTGTGGCTGTCCCTTTCCCCACTGTATTTCCCTCGAGTAACATGATAACCTCTGATTCCTGGTAAGGACACGTTCAATATTTATTACGTGACTTATTTTGAACTATATTTTATAGAATGAAGTCAGCCCCAAAGATGGATTATTTTTATAGTTCACATTTATAAGAATAATGTTCTCTATTTCTTTATCTTTCCCATGTTTCCAGAAAAGAAAACAAAAGCTAAAATACATCCACCAATCGACCAGTCTTCAATTAAGTACCAGAGAGGAGGGCAGGCTGCAGCTTGCAGTTCCTATTTTGGACAGTAGATGGCAGTAAATATACTATTTGATACCAATTCTGGTCGGATTACAAAGCTTCCAGAAGTAGTCTCTGAAAATGTTTAGCATTGAGCAGCCAGAGCCTTCTCTTTTGTAACGTGTTCTAAGGCTTTTCACAGGTAGAGGGCATGCTTTTGGCGCGGTGTACCCACTCGCCCCCTCCGAAGAAAGCCAATCAACGGAGAGCAGGGTCAGAGGGGCCTCCCTCCCCTGAGACCTGGAAGACCTGTGCCCGCCTGCCCGGAAGGCCTCCAGTGCTAGTGTCCCAGTGACTGGACCAGCACGCAGACGTCGCGGTTCTCAGGCAGTGTTAACCTTCTTTTCTACCAAAAGGTATCACCTGCATTACCAGTATTGTGTAAGCCCGGTTAGTTATTCTTCCTCAATAGAATCCAATAGAGCGATTGGAAATTCAGAGTCTTTCAAATGAAGATCAAGTTGTGCTATACTTCTAGCAGCGTTCAGGATATAGTTTACAAAGTGATGCTTCAGGCATATGTTTAATAGAAATCAAGTTAAGGGAAATCGAGTTTGCCTATATGTACACAAATTTTACATACCACACATAAGTATGTTATATATAAAGTATAGCATATGGTAATAAGTAGTTGACTTTGCAAATCTGATAATTTAAGACCACAGACTAAAACCGTAAGTGGCCTCATGGATACTCACGTGCACATACACACACATGCAGGCACACACGTACGTACACACACACACACACACACACACACACACACACACAAAGCATCAGTTAATATCACCAAATTCCTTGACTTCAAACTCTTGCCATAACTTTAAACTACTGTCTTTCTAGAAAAAGAATATAGGGATAAGAATCTCAATGGTTTAGGAGAAGTACCACGAAACTAATGGAATACAAGGACCAGTGTTTGAATTTACTGATGTGGGGGAAATAATACCCACCTTGCTGTATAAAATCTGCAGAAATTAGAGGCCAGAATAAGCTTCCGGGAGGCAGAGTCATCTCCTCATCTTAAGCTAGGCTGTTCTCACAGGTGTGTGGAATGAGTGAGTCAAAGCACTAAAGAAAAACACACGTGATGTTGCTGGTTTTAAAGGCTAGTAAGGAAAGCATATGGGTAACATGGTTGTTCAGGTGGTCAGGAACTAAGTGTTGATAACACTAAAATGCCAGTTATAAGTATCTTTCAATTAGTTATAGGAACAGAAAAACTTCATGGGTTGGAGAGCAGTGAAAACATTTCTTTGAATTTATAAGGCAGTTATTTGGGGCAGAGCATTTATCTCCATAATTCTATTTCCCCTGCTTTAGGAGGCTAATAAATTAGCAGTCCCTGTATATGTGATCCCATAAACCCTGGCTTTAAAACCTATAAATGGTTTCCTGTCATTTTTAGTTTAAGACTTAAATCACAGATGCAGGCTCTCAGCTTCCTCTGTCCTCCTTTCGGCCTCTCCTCTCTGTGTGTCCTCACATCACAGAGTCAGAGTCATGGCACATCTGTCACTGCTTTTCCTCCTACTGCACCTTAGAGCTCAGTCTTCGAGGGGGGAGGGGAGGGGGAGGGACAGAGGGAGACAGGAAGTGGGGGGGAGACAGACCAGGACAAGATCTAGTCTCCACACTTGTGGCTCCATGACTCACTCCCTTCACCTAGGCCCCCTTCTAAGTTTGGATGTTCTCCCAACCTCCCAATAATGCCATCAAATTTTGAACCTACCACCAAGGGTTAATCCATTAATAAAGGTAAAGCCTTCATGATCCAGTCACCCTCCAAAAGCTGTCCATCTCTGAACATTACTACACTGGGGTCCAAGCCTTCATTATATGAGAGGCTGAGGGAAATTTCAGACCCACAACACCAGCTCTCCAGAATGCCAGGTAACACGCATAAAGGAAGTGTTGTGTTACTCTCCTCAGTGGCTTTCATCAGGGATTGTAGCTGTATTCTTATTTTTGTCATGAAGAATGATCTTCCCCCTTGGCACAAGCTTGATAACGTTGTACTCAATACAATAGGTGGATCAATGAATGGATATGTGAGTGATTCAGTTCAGCAGCATGGAGGTGGGAATAGGAAACCACAATCTAATTAAGTCACTGGAGCTACATGGTGGCCAGAGAACTTGGAGGACATTCCTTACTTTGAATCTACTGTTTACCAAAGAATGTGGGCAATTACTTGGTTTCTCTTGAGGCTTTGTCTTGTCACTGACACAAAATCTTAACTAATGAAATGCTACATATAAATGTATTTAAAAGCAAAAGCCTGGTATATACATGTCCAGCATTATTTCCAGTGGGTCACAAATAGTCTACAAAAGTGATAAATTTAATTTACATAATTTGCAATAATCTTAGGGCAGTTTTTGTAATTAAACCAGATTCTGTGTCCTTTAAGCTTGTATATTTAAGTGTTTATTTGAACATACAAGACTTTATTCACAGTCAGAAAATCATTTTATTATTTTCTCTTTACAAATGAGTTCCAACCTGCTCGGGATCATTTTGGCCTTTGCTTAAACACTAGGCCAGATCTCAGTTTTCTGTTCACTTTGATAACTGAAAAGTCTTCAATTTCTACAAATTACAAAAAGTGGTAGTGAAGTCATCATTACAGTCATCATTTAAATGCCCAGGTACTTCCATTAATCACAATGTAGAGCATTGATTTGAGGAATTACTTCCCCCAGGCCCAGTTTGGACAGTCTCCTCCCACAGCGAAGGCTTCTGTTTGCCCCTTGAGACTCTTCTTGGCCTCCAGTTCGGTGGCACAACAGCTGCTTTCCTTTCACCTTGAGAAACAGTGATCAGGGCCTAATGAGAGCCGGGCCTCTCCCCCGCTCTGGCTGTGGCAGGTGTTTGACACTCAAAGTCTCTCTTCTTGGGGTGTTTTTAGGTGTCCTTGCAAACCTCCCATGACTTGCTGGTTCTTGCCTGGAGAGTTCATGGTTATTTGCTCTGTTTTCCCTTCATTACCGGGCATCCGGTAGGGCACCGGAACTGCTTCTTGGGAGTCCTGGCTGGAGTGGGGAGTCTCATGACCCTGGCCACCTGCAGGTTTCTCTCTGTGGCCCAGTGTTGTCCACGGAAAGTGCACTTTACACACATCTGTATCCCACCCTCCGCAGACACAGAGGCCCCGGCCCACCCGTGGCCTGGTCTATGTTCATGGGCCATTCAGCTACCCCATTGTACTTATTTTCCCACTGTCCCTAAACAGTGATCCCACTGAAGTCTCTTTCATTTGATATTGTGTGGGTGTGAGTGCTTTTTAATTCATAAATATTCATTAGAAGGTATAATGAAACTTCTTTAAAACTAGGGGAAACACATTTCACCTCCCTCAGTGGAGATGGACACTTGATACATACTTCCATACATTTAGATCACACACACACAGGGTCTGTCTGAAGCCTCTCGAATATCTAGTCTCTGTTTCTCTGCCTCTCACCACCTTCCTAGATGACAGAGGAGAGACCAGTTAAGGATACTAATATTCGCTTCCTTTGTTTCCTCTGCAAGTTCTGCTGCTATGGCCTGGCTTTTTGGCTTGGACTAGAAGGGTAATTATCTTCTATTACTTTGGAATTACTCTTTTGCATTTTATACCCTGTTTATTTACATTCAGACTCTATTAAGACACACTTTGACTGTTTAAAATGGTTAACTCACTCCCAGTTCTCTTCCAGTTATTTCTCAAAGCTGCATGACCAGCCTCAGGAGAAATGCAGATAACTGTTTCTCTGGTGAACACAAACTCAAGCCAGCAGAAGTCTGTTTTCCACAGAGAAATAAAGTGGGACCGCTGGGGTTATGACTTAACATGGCTCTCTGAAGATGCTCCAAATGAGAATTCTGTTATATGTTTACTACTAGAATTCAGAAAGGAAGCTTTAAACTCTAGAGTGAGAAAACAGTGAGTGGAGCCAAGCAGCAGTATGTGGCAAATGCTCCCTGGGACATAACCAAGCACCCAATTAGAACTGGGAAGCGAAGCAGCTGAGAAGAAGCATCTTCCAGTGCCTGAGCCCAAGGTACAGAAGAGGAGCCTGGAGGGTCATAGACACCAAGCCCCACAGCTGCCTGGGGCTGAAGAGAAGCCAGGCAGGAAGTAGCAGACACATCCCATGGCGAAGTCCAAATGACAGTGAACCAAACCCCACTGCACTGGTTTTTGTTCCTGTTGCATAACAACAATTAATATAATGGAGAGCTCTTAGTGCTTATCAACACACAGCCCTAAACTACACATGCACCGGTCAGACATAATACTTTGAAAAGTAAGATAGGAGAGAAAAAGTGGGAGAGTGGCTCTCTATTTTCACTTTAAATGTTTGTCAGTGAGCAAGCTCTATTTATCCACTATTATTCTGTTATTATACAGTAATCAAAAAGTACTTGCATTTGCAAAAAGGATTGCACAATTCGGATCCCGCTATCTGTGTCAGTTATCTACAGTCACAGTACCCAAACCCCAGGGTCTAACAGTCCCTCAGTTTTGCTCACGTCAGTGGCTCAGCTGGGTGGTTTTGCTACTCTGTGCTGGGCTCACTTTTGCATCCAGAGGAAATTAAGTGTTAAACAGGCCCTTCTGCTGGGCCAGGCTGTGCTGCCTCGCATGTTTTCAGGTTGGCTGGCCAAAGTCTGGGGCCTGGGCTTTCTGCAGTGGGTATCTTTTCCTCTAGCAGGTTAGCCCAGGCTTGCTCATGTGGTGATGGCAGCATTGGAAGACAGCAAGTGGAAGTGTTCATGCCTTTGGAGGCTGAGGTTCCATATTCACACATAGGCACTTTCATCTTATTCTGTTGGTCAACATGGGCTCAAGACGAGCCCAAATCCAACAGATAGGAACTTGACCTCACTTCTTGATGAGGAGTGGTGAAAGAAGCAATTGCCTGTGGCCTAAAGCTAGGGTGAGGGGAATAACTGGGACCTTTAGCATGGCCGCAGCGTCCCAAAGAGAGCAGTCCACATGAAGGAATGAAAGAAAGGGACAAGGATACAGTTGGCTATTATGTAGACACTAAAATAGTTTATGTTGGTCAGCTTTCACAAGAGAAATTTTTTGTCCACACTTCCACTAGTGAGCTGCAGAACACACCCCATCCCCTCTTATTTTCGTATTTCTCATGCTGGTTTCAAATTTAATATCAGATTCTCCAGAAAGCCTCTTGGAATTACCTTCCCTTTAGCCAAAGGACAACAAAGGCATTTTGTGTGGTTTACTTATAACACTCAGCATTGTCTCAATAGCATTTAGAAGAATGTGTTGTTTTATTTTTTGCTTCCCCTGCAAGACTATGAATACTGGGTCTTCCATATTCCCCGGCCCTTCCCCCAGCACCTAGACCCTGCATGGTACAAAGCAGATGCTACACAAACTTTTGTTAGGAAACAAACAAGAAGTGAGTGAGTGTTTGATGGAGCGACAAGGTGGATAGCTATTAAAAGAAGAGGTGCACATTTCAGAATATCGGTACTTTCTTCTGATTCCTACATCCTTGCCACTAAGATGGTTTTAGGCCCCATCCATCCCTACAGAGCAGAAAACAATCACTGTGAGCGATTAAGGTTACTTTTTGATAACTGTGCATAGTGTAGCAACCAAATCTTAAAGCTTGCCCCTGATCATTTCTCCAAATTTCATCTACAAACATAGTCTTAAAGGAATCCAGAAATGGCCATTAAACTAGTCTAAAATATTTGCTGAAAAATGCACATCTAAGTAAAACACAGGCTGTCACACTAATAGCAGTCTCCTAATCAGTGAGACCCTATATAGCTAGAAGAAAACTTGTATTTTCTAAGTGCTGATCTTTCTAAAGGAAACGTTGTTAGTCCCAGGAAGAAAAAAAGATCTTTCCAGTAAAATTGTATGGAAATATAATAATATGGTCTACTAGCAATTTTAAACCAGCTTCATATCACATGTTTATTTCTCTGTGCTTTTTAATTTAATCCTCATAATAATGTACACAGTGGTATTTCCTTTATCTTTAAACTTGAGGCACTCATAGATAAATGGATGCACCTTGAGATCGTATTATTAAATGAAATAAGTCAAACACACAAGCTTAAATATTGCCTTGTTTTCTTACACGAGAAACAAAAAATATATAAATAAAGAGAAAGAAGAAGATATATATATATAAGAAATAAGGAGATCTTTCTCAAATGGATGGGGGAACAAAAGATGAAAGGGAGAGAGAATGAAAAGGGGATGGAGAAAAAGAATTGAAGAAAAAGTGATGAATGAAAATAGAGCTTTTATAAGTGGGAAGGGATCAAGAGTTGGAAGGAGCAGGAAGGGAGGGAAAAGGGTAGAAAATGAAAGAAAAAAGAATTAACATGTATTATGTTCATGTACCAACTCCCCACTATAAATACCATCATTATGAACAGCAAATACATAGTATGAAAAAAATGAATTTGGTAGATAGAAGTGTTACATAATTTATTCAGGGCATTGCCACCAAAATGGTCATTTACGCATATTGTTGCCAAGCATGGTTTACTTACACTTAGGAAATAACATCTATTATGGTTTCCCAGGAATTTCCCAGGTAGCATTTGACAGTCCCTAGTCTACTGCCAGAAGTAATGCTGCTGGCTGTTTTCACTTCCCTAAATATGTACGTTTGGGACACTTTTTGGACAGGAAGGGCTGATTGTCTGAGTTATTGCTTCAGGAAGTTTATCAGTAAAGTTTGCCAGTCATTCTATCATTATCAAGAGCAGCAAATATGTTTCAGAAGTTTCAAGAAGCAAGTAGTTTTCTCATAAATCATTGAATGAAAATTTGCTCTTCAAAGGCTGTAACCTTGGATTTACTTGAGTTCCATTCCTCAGCCTCAGTGTCCTATTTCTTGTATTAAATGGCCTCCTTTCTACCAAATTTTTTTCCCATGCCTCCAGCCTGAGGCCTTTAAACAACACTGTAACATTTTTGTGATTTCTCCCGTCTTCAATAAAAGGTTATCAGCATCAGAATCATGCCTGCTGTGTTGAAGCCAGAGTTTTCAGTCTCCCACAGAAGAATCTTGTCTCCCTTCACTGCACTGTTTTGCTCCTTTGTTTTTGCTTTGTCTAAATTCTGCTCAGTTCTTGAACTTGAATGCTACTTCTTACTGGAAACTTTCCTTCATCATCCCAGACCTGTACTTTTTTTCCTACTCACTGTAAAGATATCTGTAAATGTATGCAAAATTATAGGGATATTGGGTATTTATTTAAAATGCATTATTTTCCAGAAACCTAAATACTAAGTATGTTACATAAAATCTCATTGAATTCTTACCTTTAATTCTTTTTTTGGTATTTTTTAATAGCAAGACATTTATTGGCACATTTTAGATTTACATAATGATAACACTCATTATAGGGAATTTGCAGCTGTACATGATACCTCCCACCTCTTTTTAACCTTTAATTCTTAATGGTATCTATAACTTAGGATTTTTTTTGTCCATCTTTTATGAATGAAGCTCAGAGAGATGTCGTCACTGAATAAAAAACAGAATCAGTATTTAAGTATAGATGTGCTGGTTACCTAAACTTTAGTGTTCAGCCACTGTATTATACATACATGCATTCATTATTATTATATAATTTATTCTACAAATGTGGTTTGGAAGAAAGGTCCCTTTTCTTTTTAGATCCATGTTTTTCACTTCTCTGAACTTGTGTGTGCAGGACCCTTCTTGGATATAAAGGGCAGAATCATAAATGGTGGTAGAAAATGGGCTATGAAAAGTCCAGCATTGTTCTATAGAGCCTCATATACACACTAGAATCCTTCTAGTCTTCAGCATACACTGGCTATCACAGGGAAGTCTGTGGTCCAAGCATGGGAGCCCCTTAAAGTATAGAATTCAGTATTTTGGAAGTTGGAACTATGGTACATAAAATCCAGCCTTGGTGGAAGCTCCTGGAAACCTTACTCCATCCATCTGGCCTTGCGTCCAGCATCTTACCACTTTGCTAGGGTGCTGTGAAGAAGCAGGATGCTGGTCTTCACTATTCATGGAATCCCAGACCTCTGCTCCTCTTCCAGAGTTAAGAAACTCTGCCCCTGCCCTGTTTGACCATCCAAAGCCACATGCATCTTTCTTGGCTCCATTCCCACCCTAGCATGGCTTTCTGAAATGGTTGTACCTTCTGGAAAATAAAGCATCAGGAGGGCAAGATCTTCCCCAGTACCTGCTGATTTCTCTGGAACCCAGCTTCTCTGTTCTGCAGGGTCTAATCCACGCCTCCACCTAATGGTCGTGCTTTATTTTGCAAACCAGAAACACAGCCTGTCACTCTTCAGATCTAACCCCACCAGAGCCAGAGGAAGTGAGTCATTCAACTCAGTGGTGTCTGAAAATTGAGCTATAGATGATATGAGAATTGCGACATTTTACATAATAGCAATTGGGCGAGTATTTCTTAGGGTAGCGTCAGCTGGTACTGGGTACCTTCTGTCCCTTTGACATGTCCTGCGCTCCCCAGGACATCTACACCTTTACTGAAGTCCTTCCTGATGTGCATCAGCATGCAGTGGGTTTTTCCTTGTCACAGAGAAAAAATATCCATAGCCACAGATCTAACAAAAGTGGGAGTGTACACTGTATACTAAAAGAGCTTCAAGTTTCAAGAAAAAGGGGAAAATATTTTCCTTGTGAGAATCATATATATTTGTATGTGCTGCACATGTGAGGCAAACATGCTTGTTGGAAAGCAGGGCACCCCTCTGCTTTGCCTGCTACCATACCTGCCGAGCCTGTGGGCCTCACACCTTGCAGCGCCTGGGAAGTCTTCTCACAACAGCAGAAGCACAGAGGTGAACAGAGAGAGGCGGGAGTGTTTTGAAGACCATTAGTATTCCCATTCACAGGGCTTGCATTCTTGGTTGGATTCAAATTTTACACTGATAACTGTGTGTATGTGTGCATGTGTCTGCGTATCCGATACTATTTTTGCATGTAAGACAAATCCTTCTGAGTTAACTTCCAAAAATGCTTTTTCAGTTAGGCTGGCCTGCCAGGCACATGCCAGGAGAGGCATTTTCCTACCTTTATTTCACGTTCTTTGTCCTCATGTGGAAAGTTCTCCATCTTTTTTGCTCAATTGATAATAATAATCTAGATTTTTAAGAAGATCTAATGTCCTCTTGGTTTAAGACTCAAAGTCTCATATTACACCCTCCATCATTTTCAGGTTTGCACTATTTTTTTGTTTCTTAGAATGATTTTAAGTGTCTATGAAACAGAAGATAACAATGAAAATAAGTCATTTAATTACAATTAATGTATGTTTAACAATACTGTGCTATAAAGCAGAGAAGATCAGAGTGGTAGAGACTATATTTGTAGCATATGGTGTGTATATTTGTGTAGCATATGGTGTGTATGTTTGTGTGCGGCGTGTGTGTGTGTGTGTGTGTGTCCCAGAAACCATAACAGAGTAGATACAACCTGCTTGGGAATTAATTGTTAATTGATTCAGTGATTGAAATCTGAATTTTTGTTAATACCATATTTACTTGTATAATTTTCTCACTTCCCCCCATTATTTTCATGAGCATTTGGGTCCCAGTTCTCCACTGCCTGCAAGAATCACTCCCTGGAGCATCTCCAAATTACTCAACAACAATAGCTTTAATAAAGTACTGCAGCAGTGAGTGGCAATGTTAATTAGAATTGAGATCTCCTGACATGTTTGCTTTCCTTCAGCAATCCCTCCACTCCTCAAAAGAGCTGTTAAAAACAACCATTTCAAGTAGCTAAACTACTTTTGGTAAAGCAATTGTCTGTGACTGATAGAAGCTTGTGTGTGTGTGTACGTGTGTGTGTGTGTGTGTGTGTGTGTGTGAGAGAGAGAGAGAGAGAGAGAGAGAGAGAGAGAGAGAGAGAGAGAGAGAGAATAAATGAACAACCTAAGGTGGGAAGTTATAGTTAGAAACTTCCTTTCACTCTATATGATGTAAGGTATGGCATTGAGTACCCATGTAGCATAGGGAAAGGGATTATAGATTTTTGTTCTAATGTTTCTGGTGGAGGATTAGTAAGGAGATAACCATAAACGAGTGGGGAGAATGAGAAGCAGTTAATACCAATTCATTCTCCTCTGTTCCAAAACAGTTCAAACCCCTTCCTGTACCTACTTGCCTATTCTGGACAAAGACCATTTGTGGGTGAATATGCTTCAGGTTATTGGATGGTTTGTTTTAAACATCAAAGTTGAGCGAACATCAGATTCTCTATTTTATGTTTTCTCTAATGGAAAGGTGGTGTTTCTAATATTTACATTTTGCATTTCTTTTAATATGGGCACAAAAACTTTATAGTCAATTTTCCTTTTTTTTCTTTTATCAGTATAGGGGAATCAAACCCAGGGCCTTGCACATGACAGGTGAATGTTTTACCACTGAGCTACATCTATAGCCCTTCATAATCAAAGTTTAAAAAAATATTTTCTCCTCTTTCATCTCCATCTAACTCTCTCAGAATCTAACATGGAGAGTGTGAGGGACTAGAAATATTTATGCCATTTCTTCTGGTCAGTGGACAATTTACTGCTCTAAAAACAGAGGTAAAGGCTCTGGAGAACAGATTTTAGAGGCTGCAAACCAAAGTACATGCTTCATGGGTTTGAGGCAAAAGAAACTGAAAGTGTGATATAAATTCTTTTTAGACACTACATTTCTTAGGAGATTCATGTCGAAGTGTTAAAGACACTATATGGTGAATGTTTACCAATTTGTATGCAATTTACTAAATGTGCAGTAAGATTTTAGTTGTGGACCTTCTAAATGTATCATTTCTGTTCATCTCCCAGATTTTCCTTCCTTTGTCCATATCCATACTGGAAATATTTGAATTCTCAGTGCCCCCTCTCAATTTCTTTCTTATTGTATCTTCTGTTCTTTTTAGGTTTATCCAATCTGTAGTTCTAATCCCTCCAAAGATCTCTCATCCCAGCCTTGAGTCCCACTAAATCTCATTAGCTTCAGGCTTTTAATTCCAATTGCATATGGTCTTGTCTACTAGATATCTTAGACCACTTTCAACTTAACATAGTCAAAATTTAAGTCTTGACTTTTCCTCCTAAACCTTGTTCATATCTCACGAAATATCTATCTCAGTGAATGATGTCCCTGTCATCCCAATATAAAGCCTTGGGGTCATGACTGGATCTTCCATGGTGTACACCAAAGTACATTATTCTTATCTTTAAAGAAAATGACCACCAAATATCCATGAACCTATCCATGCTTACACAATATCTTTGCCCCCTTATCCATAAAATAGGTTGTTTTCATTTCTAGATATAAGGCTGAATCTCTTTGATTGGGGGAAAGAAAGCTCTTGTTAAATCCACAAAAATCCCATTTTTCTTCACTCATCAGTGGTTTGGACAGGAGCTGTTTCCCAGTTTTTACCAATAGAAGTGAGACAGTCTGCTGTACCATGATATCCAAAACTGTAATCATCCACTCATGATCATGAAATAAATCTTTTTTTTTTTTTTTTTGGTACCAGGGATCGAACTTGGGTCCTTACGCTTGCGCAGCAGGCGGTGAAACCACTGAGCTAAATCCCTGGCCCCTATGAAATAAATCTTAACTGTGGCAAAGCAGGGGACCTAGAAGGTTAGGAAATTTTCCAAGTCTTTGGTGATATCCCTAAGCAGCTGACTAACAAAGGTCGTTATTATATAAGACACTGTCAATTTGTGCTTTATCATTGAAAACGTTTCTAATTAATACACAAGGTCCTTCAGGGTTTTTGCCATCTACATTTGTCCTTTCCTTCACACTAAACATACTTTTAAAAAAAATCTCACAGATTTGTAGGCTTTCATCCACAAAACAGACTTTTTCTTCTTCATATTTCTGGTGAGCAACTTTTTAGGTTTCAAGTCCTCATTCAAATGTTACCTCCTCCAACAAGTTTTATTTTATCCATCAAAAGCTCTTGATTATTTCTCCCCAGATCATAATCTCCCAGACGAATGAACTGATTCTCTTCACATAATACTTTATATATAACTCATACAGTTTTATGTGTGAATTTGACTGGGCTAAGGCATGCTCAGTTAGCACATTATTTCTAAGTCTGTTTGTGGTGTTCTTTCTGGAAAAGATATGTATTCTAATCTGTAGATCAAGTAAAGAAATCAACCTCACCAATGTGAGTGGGCATCAAGTGCCCACTGGGTGCCTGAAGAAAACAAGAAGGAAGAAGGACAAATTCACTCGTTCCCTTGAGTTGTCCATCTATCTCCTGATTTTGGACATTAGCGTCTGGTTCTTGAATGTTTGGACTCAGACTTGGACTTGTGCCATTGATGCCCCTGGTTCTTAGGCCTTTCAGGTGGGTTATACGACACCATTGGCTTTCCTGGGACTGCAGCTTGCAGCCAGCAGATTAAGGGACTTCTAATCCTCCATAATTATTTTAGCCAGACCCTCATAAGAAATCTCATTCTGTATGTCTGCGTATATACTGTTGGTTCTGTTTCTCTGGAAAATTCTGACAATAAAATGTGTTGTAATTATCTGTTTCTCTTCCTTACTCCAGGCATTGAGCCTCAAAAGCAAAGACATTTTATTCATCATTGCACTCCTAGACCCTAGAACAGAAATTGTTACATCATAGACACTCAGGTAATACTTCTGGTTCTTACAAAATATATCTGGGGTCACATTCTATTATTCATATATTCTAGATAGAGTCGACATACATTTAGACACATCTTTAAAAACATTAATAATTATCCCCCACACTAATCATAACCCCAACTGATAAGTAATGTTAGCCATTTTTTGGAGGGTTAACTTTTTTGACCCACAAAAAAAATTATTTTTTCTCTTGTTTCTTTTTTCTACCAGCAAAATGCAAAATATCTACTTTTCCTACACCTATATCAATTTATGCCTCACTATAAAATAAAATTAAATTACTGCTAAACACATATAATATTTCTTCTGCCAGATTTGTGCATATGCTATAAAGTTGATTCTCCACATGATACATGCCAGGCCACTATCAAAGTTTTAGATAGGGGAGAGAGTCTGGGGAAGCTACTGCTGGGTATTTTCCCAGGAATTCTCTCTGAAGATCATTCATCCTGTTAAAATTTTAACTTGTGCATGAGCGTAAGAGTTACCACAGGCTACATTCATGTAAATTGCTTTCTAAAATGAGTTTCAAAGTTGAAATGAACATGAAAGGCTTGGTCTTTTCTTCAGAGCCTTAACATTCTTAGGAAAGAAAAACCTGAAAACTACAGGAGGTTCCTTGATTATTCATTACTTCAATTGACAGCTCTCCATGAGTCCAGCATGTTGATTATTCAGTTCAAAGTAAACACATGCCACTTTTAAAAACTCTCATTCATAACACTGCATTTCATATTTTAATTTCAAGAGGTGAAATTTAAAGGTGTATTAGGTTAAAATTTTATATCTCTTTTGACTTAGATTTGGAAACTTAGTACTGTACTCTGCTAAGTTAATAGTTTTAGCTTACCACTTCAAGATGCCTCAAAATATCTACTATCTCTACTGCCCTCAGATCATCTTCATTGCATTTATGTCCCCAATTTTGCTTTTGTTCAAATTTTACCAGTTGTCGAAAATAATTTTTGAAGCAATGGCTACAAAACAATAAGTTGAGTTCCATTAGATAAATGGCATCATGTGAAGCCTCTAGATGTTTTTGTAGAAATCTGGCACAAAGTTTTTCAAGTGGTCATCATGCAGCCATGCACAGCTCCCAGAGCACCATCTACTTACCATCTCTGTGAAGAGCGGTACCCTGGAGTGGTACAATAGATTATTACGCTGCTTTACATTATTGATTGCTTTCTTTTGCTGTCTCTTTGGAATGGAGAGAGGTGTATTGTGGTGATGGTTCTCTAAGTGATAATTGCCTGAACACAGTTCCTAGAATTAAGAAGCATCACCATCTGGAAAATCAAAGGCTGCTTACCTGAGCTGTGGTTTCCTGCCACCAAGGTGGGGCTCACAGAGCATCTTCCCATTCTGCTGGTGACCACAGGTGGGCCTGGGGTTCCGTCCCATTCCTGAGCTTTGACAGGCTCTCTGGAGGAAGCCGCTCCGTGGTGCCCTCTCTCTTTACTGTCCAACTTTGGTAATGGCTCCGTGCTGTGGCTTCGGACTTTCAGCTCCTCTGTGGACTCTGTATAGTAACCAAAGTAACCTTCTGTTAACAAAAGTGAAATCCTTCCCAAAGTCTTTTTTGTTTTTAAATTACAGAATGATTTTCTAAAAGGCTTTCAATATATTGTTGGAAACTTAGACTGGTGTTGGAGATGGAACATTTAAATACAACGGAAATATAGATCCCATGGAACCATTTATTTTTCCTGAGTCATATAGGTTATATCACCAGGGTGAATACATATTTTTCTTTGGAAAAAGAGTCCTTGGATGAATGTATTTAGTAACTCTTCCCTTGTGTGCATCTCTAAGGGAATTTCTTAAGAGAACTTTACACCCACTCTCTTTACATCTTTCATTCACTTTATGACTACTGTAACATGAATTTAGCCCAACCACTCTACCAAAAGTGTTACTGATAAGATCACACTATGTGTTTCAACTGACAAAGTTCAAAGACATTTTTTTGCCATTGATAGTTGTTCTGTTACTTATTATTTATATGTTTCTTTCTTTGGTCTCCCTGATAGTTCATCTTCCTGTTTTTGGAACTATGTCTAACACCTCTGCTGGGTCATTGTACCTTCTCTTTCTCTATACACCCCTTACACATTGGCTGTATCTGCAGTACTGCCTTAGCCACTACTCTCATTTTCTATATACTCTTCCTGTGATTTTTATCCTGCTGGATTCAGCTAGCAATCATCTGATTGATAATGATCTTTAAGTGATCTACCAGAAGTCTGGGCCATTATTTTAGCTGTATATTTATTTATCCAGTTGTTTTCTAAGTGAATTCATCTGGAAGTGCCCTGAATATTAAAAAGTCAACATTCTGATACTGAACAGATGTTTATTTCTCCCTAAACTGATGATTTTTCCTGTCCATTCAGTCAAACGTGCTAGAAGCTTGTCTCTCCTAATATAGCAATCAGAAGACTCTGTGGATTTATTTCTAAACATCTTGCTGTCCCTTCTCTTCTACTTTGGATCATGTCTACCTAAACTCTTCTACTCCAAACTCTAATCATCTCCCTTGAATTAGTGCAATGTGTCTCTGGCTTTTTCAGTCCCTAAGTACAAGCTCCTTATATTGCCAAGCTCAGCTGTGTAAAATGCAAATCTCATTTTAATGTAAGCCTGACTAAAGTCCTTTAAGGAAACCTCCAGTTACCTCAGAACCATGTCTAAGCTCCTTATCAGGCCCCCAAGAATCTCCAATGTCTCACTGTTTCCTTTCACTCTAGCCTTGTTACTTTCTATTGATCTCAGTATTCAAGAAACAGTACTAAAGGGTTTATAGCTTCTGTCTTCATACTCTATCCCCAAGAAAAACAGCTATTATCTACAACCACTACTCCGTGCTCTATATGTCCTTCAATTTCATCTTCTCTCAACTACTTCCACTTACCCTGGTTACACTTGCTCAAGTGCACTCTAAAACATCCTCACTCTCATCACTCTCTCTGCCCTGTCCTTGCCTTATATTATCTCTCTGTGTATGTGCCATCTCCCCAAATCCCTGAATTATTTACAGGCAAGTGGTGGGCTATGGTGTCCTCAGGACCTTGTATATTAATAGATTCCACTAAATTAATTTATTTATTAACTTCCTTAACTCCTAAGACATCTTTTTGATATGTGTAAAAATGGCAATATTTCTAATGGAAGAAAGAATCAAACGATAATACATGTGCCAAAGTGACACTGAGCTGATAGTATTTTGCAAACTCTACTTACAGAGTAGTCACAAGCTTTAAAACTGACAAAGTTAGAAGTTTAATTCAAATACAAGATGCTTGAGAAAGACTAAAATATAAAAAAACCTAATGATTCAAAGAATTTGTAATTTTGTCTGTTTTCTTTACATTTAGGTTCAAATACTCATCAGCTTTCAGCAGGGTGTTAATACAGATGTCATACTTTGGTCCCAATATCTGGATCTGTGGGACAAAGAGCAGGTTGTGATATATTGAGCAGCCATGGTCAGCAGTCTGAGGGGCCTCTCAGTGTTGCAAACCTGTGATCCAAGCAATGGAACTTTTTGTTTCTCTTTGGGAAGCCTTATTTTTTCTTAAGTAGAAAATGGACCCTGCCTAACTTCCTTGTTTCTATTTGAAGAATTTAATAACAGTACACATTTTAAAATATTTTGGAAAATATAAAGTGCCAAACAAGTAAAGTAATACTCATTCAAATAAATAATAGCCCTTCATTCTTCATGAATTCATTTAATATTTTTCTTCATTTAAACTAGATAATCACATAAGAAACTCTACGTACAAATGGAAAGTTCTTAAATGGAACTCTAACCCATTATCTACAATAACTAGTCCAGGAAGCCAGTCTTCTAAATATCAGTCACACTCATAGGAAGCCAAACCACTATCTTTACTACTAATTCAGGTGTGATCAAATATACAACGAATCTTACTGCTTAGTGCCATCCCGTGGAAGGTAAGCTTATAAAAACAAGACAATACGTCCTCATGCACCTTATTCACCTGAGCTGACACTGTGCAACTTTTGGCTCTTCCCCCAAAATCCCAATGGCCATGAAAGGAAAACCCTAACAATCAATAGAGGACATCAAGGCTTCAACAAACACAACTGAAGACCTGAAAGAGGGCTTCCAGGACTGCTGCAGGAAGTGGCCAGAACAATGAGATAAGTGTATTTGACGCCAGAGAAGTTTGAGGGAGATTAATGGCAATGTGTTTTCTACTGTGATAAGTTTTTAACTTTAAAGTTCTTTAAGTTTAATTTTTAAAAGTCTGATCATTCATTTTTTATCATAGTACATGATTGATTGGCCTAAAGACTCTGCTACTTGTTAGAAGAACATACTCAAATCAGATTAAAGCTTGTTAGAAAACTAAGCTGGATTGCATGGCGGCAGTAACTTCAGGCCAAATTTAATTTAACTTTTTTTCCACTTGGCTTTCCAATTCCTCTGCTTTCTTCTGAGTCTCTACCACATGCAAGTTCTGAATCATAGCCTTTGCCTGTTCTCCTTTGCCTGCTCTTTTATTTTCACATTGCTATCGCCCCTTCCAGCCCTAAGATGCTACGCAGTTAGGTAAATACATGTCACCCATAGAATTCTATGAGACGAATGAACATAAAAACCAGATGAGCAGTCCCATGACAGTTTCAGATCAGGCCTTTAAATGGACCTGTTTATAAACTTAAATTTCAGTTACACTGGAATCAAATATAAGAAGTCAATTCGATCCCTGGTACCCCCCCCCAATAAAAAAGAAGTCAAGATATTTTCAAGGTGATATATTGCAGGATAATCATCAGAGCAGGCCAATTTAGCCAACAGTTGCTTTGCAGTGCCCCGAGACAGGAGGAATGAAACCCACAGCAGAAAAGAGCATCAGAGACAATTCCCAAGCTGTTTATTCACAGTTTCAAATAAAATGCAATTCTGGCTTCCAAATGTCACAGCCTCAAAGCTTAATAGCCCATCTGTTTCACCCCACTTCCTCTTCCACATTTTAACAAAACCATTGGGGTGCTTGGCTTTATCATCTGCATTTTCTTCTATTACCGACATCAAGACTTTGCTTTTCCTTGTTTCCTTCTTTCCTTTGTTTTTAAATTTGTCATGCATGCACTCACACACAATAGTCTCCCATCAGGATTGGAAGTAGCCAAAGGAAAAAAATATGCTCAGATTTAACTCTGGACCCAATATTGTTCTTGCAGATTCAGATATGCATTTAAATATGAAAGGCTGAGAGTTGTGTCATGGAATCTCCACCAACATCAGTGTTTCTGTTCTCATTCAGATTATTCTTCTGCATGTATCAGGAGAGTGTCATTTGGGTTTCAGACTGCAACTACATAAAAACCAGTACAGCTTCGGAAACAAATACATTTTTTTTCTTTTCTTTTTGCTTTTTTTTCCAGTGGCAAGAGTTAGCCTTCAGTGGATTTTGGCATATATATTTAAAGAAAGCTGAACAAAAGAACTGAAGAATTTGCATTACTCAGACTTGTGCCTAAGTACCTTAATATCTGCCACCTGAATAAAATGCAGAGCTAAAAAATTTTTAAGAAAATCATAGATGTATTGCTGAGTAGTTCACAATGAAACCAGATTTATTCCCAAATAAAATATATAGAGAGCCTGCCCAAAAATATATACACACTTCTGGAAAAGAAAAATAGTATGAAGTTTTTTCAACATATGGGGAACCCTGGAGGATGTCATATATTGCAGAAAAACCAGTGTCAGCCCTTTGAGAAGAAACTGAAAATGTATGTGCAGCAATCTCAGTGACCAAAGTTACCCAAGGAGTAGTTCACCATACTAATAAATGTCTGAGAGCTCATGGCCACCACTTTGAGCACCTCTTATAATTGTAGAGGCCAAAGGTAACTTGTACCAATCTCATGATGTCTCAAAAAATTCAGTACTAAAATATTTATACAATTTTTTTTCTGAAGTGAGTATACATTTTTTGGCAGACTGTATATTCAAGAACTATTTTCTAACCAAATGTATTTTCTAATTAAAATATATTTATAAATCTCTAAGATAGCTGTTGAAAAGATCCAAATGGGAAGTAGACAATCAGGGTAAGAAATATGTAATTAAGACACATTAAAAGCTCAGAGAAATCTAATCAGGAAAAAGGGCATAGTTATCTATCTCCATATATTCAATTAATTTTATTTGCTCAAATTCTTTTATTGGCACATTTTAGGTATACAATACATTTACATTTATCATTGGGTGCTTGTACCTGTACATGATGTATCTTGGTTCTTATTTTTTTCCCCATTCCCTGTCCACCCTTCCCTATTTACAAAGACTTTGGTTCCATTTTTTCCTTTTCTCATAATTTTTCCTTTCTTTCCAGGGCAATATCAATGTTACATACTATCGTACATTTTTCTGTGGAGTTAAGCTTTTCAGTGTTCATAGTTATAGCACTCAGTGCCAAATATGTAGAAGATGGACTCTGCTGGATTCATTGAATGAATGACTGAGTCAGTGTTGATTAGTGCTCTAAAATCCTATTCTAACAATGAAATCCAATCTCAAATTGAGTTCTTGTTGTGAAAATGCTTGTATTCTTACATTTCTTTTCCAGACTGTGTGTTTTGAGTGTCATTTCTTAAACTTTTTCCAGTGTTTAAGCCAAATAAAGAACGTGAGCATAAGAGGTCAGAGGCTCAGTCCCTCTGGCTTCTTCCCTAATCCTCTCGCTGCCCTGGACCCTGGACCACCTAAAATCAATTGACTCTCCTGGACTGGGTGCCTCTCATCATCTCATCTGCTTCCAGCAGATACTGGGTCTTTCCAGAATCGGTTATTCACTCTTCCGCATTGATATTTTACTCCCTCAACCACAAAATGATACTGAAAATTCCTATAAATTTCCACAATCTAAAGAGGCCTCTGGAGATACACAAATAGTACTGTTGGACTTATACACATGGCTGTCTGGAGCGGGAAGAAAGGGATAGCATGTTAAAACTGACCGAACCATCCTCTCTCCAAACCTGCCCTTTCTCTAACTAAAATAGTCATGATCTTCAGAGCCAGACAAACTTGATTTCACATTGCCACCACACCATTTATTTGCAACTTTAGTCAAAGTATCTAACCTCAACTTCCACATCTGTAAGTGCAGATAATAATAATTGTTAGAGTGCTACTGTGAAGAGAAGATGCATTTAAAATTCCATATATAGCATTGCTAGTAGCTACTGTATTTCAATTTTCCCTTCAGCGTCTCTTTTATTGACTTGGATTAACCTTCTCAGAAGTACCTAATGAATCTTGCTGAACTATGCTAACTCCACAGGGAGAGTATCTACAGATTCAGTCTTCTGGATCCAGACAGGAAACAGAAACACGGGATCTTTCCATGCCTCTTCCTCACCACTATTACTGCTCGATTTCTTGCCTTCACCTTTCTTCCCTTGTATTAAGCTAACACCCTGACCTGCCCATCAGTTGTCATGCTCTATACTTACCTTTCAGTAAATACTTCCAGGCTCTCTATGGCCTTCATAATCAAAGCCATTGCTTCTGGCTGGAACACAGGCCCTTTCTGAACTGGTTTTTGGCAGCCCTCTACGTTTCTTTTCCATCAAAAATTTTAATCATGGGGTCCATGAGTTGTTTCCTGTGCATTCGCTGTTCATGAAGCTCTTTCCAACAATGAAATGATTAGTTAATTTACTACATCTTCTCATTTGGGAATACTTAGCTAAAGTATTGTCACTCTAGGAGTCTTCCTCTACTTCCTGTCCCTAGTTTGAACGCTAGCTTTAAGTAAAGGAGCAATGTCATTCTAGGGGTCTATAATCCTGCCTCTGAATGTGACTTTAGAACTTTTCATCTCGTAGTGCTTCAGCCTTGGCAATTACTGCAAGATAAAGTGTATGTTGCTCCCATCCTGTCAATCATAAGCCCCTGATTGGTTAGCCTGTGCTTAGACAAGTAGACTACTAGGTAGTATGAGTGCCTTGGAACAATGTAACTAACACATTACTAATGTATTTGTATTGTAACCAAATACAATGGGGAGCCAAGCCTGTGGCTTATTTGGGTTGAGGTGACACACTAGCTCTTTGGTTCTTATCTCGGAAAGTATAAGCCATCAAATGGTGGCTGTGTATATGGTAGTTGCTGGGTGTACCTTTGAGGTATACAGGCAGCATTTCTCTAAACTACATAAACATGGTGCTACTTCAAAACCTGTAATTGCTTGGTCACCCTGTGACTTCCATGACACAATACAGAGAAGTCCTGTCTTATGCTCCTGTGTCACTTATCACTTGTCACACACACCTTTTGACTAACTGTGTCTGCTTCCCCCACCTGAGCACTTAATAGTTTCTTTCAGGTTGGTACTCTGGAGCTAAACTGGTCTTAAGTGAGAATTGAAAGGATGAATAAATATAGACTTCATTCACCCAGGACAGTTAGCTTATGTATTTTTTAAAAAGTCACAAACATTTCAAATTCATTTGCTAATGGCAGGTCAAAAAACAAGCAATTTTCCTGTAAAAAATTAATGTTACTGGAAAATATGACAAATTACCCCATTTTCTTAATGGACTATAGATTGTATTCTCCTTTCCTTTTCGAAATATTTAAAAAGATCAATTAGCCTTTTTCTTGAATGTTTCTAAGACCATGGACATTATTCAGATGATCTACATAAAAGACTTTTACATTTGATGTTATTCTTCAAATTTACAATGTTACATAGGGATCATTTGATTACAAAATATGAACTCTAATTGTGGTTGGCAATACATGGCCCAAAGCTCATGTTTTTGATGTGAATTAGAACTTCCTGAGGGCATTAAGAAGGCTTCCAAGTTGTCTCCTCATATTGGTATAATCATTGGGATCAAACGCACTCCATTCCATTTCAACCAGTGAGTAATGAGAATAATAAAAGGTGATCACAGCAGATGTGTTAAGCAGAAAGGACAACAGATTTGAAAATATAAAAGAAGAACTAAACTAAACATCAGATGGATATTAGATTCAGGAATCAAATTTTAGAACAGAAAGGGAATTCCAAATCACCCACTGCAGGAGCTCACTCAAAGTGAGGTGTTACTTCCTGGATGGGCACGGACTGCTCCAGCTGGGGTGGCCTCACCTCCCGGAAACCTTGGCTCGATTTGCAACATCTGTCTTGCACAAAGCTGTAGTCATCATCCCTCCCACTCTCTTGCTTGGTGGTTGGCACTTGTCTTAATTTATTTACCTGTAATTCATTACAGAGATTTCTTCCTTACAATGCTGGAACTGGAGATCCACAACTGAGAGGCCACCTTTGATGAGGGCCTTACATGCTACATCATCTCAGGACAGAAGATGGAAGGGCAAGCGGGGGGGAGAAGGTGGGAGAGGAGAAGAGAGGAGAGGGAGAGCCAAGCTCGTCTTTCCATCAGGAAGCCACTTCCTTGATAACTAACCCACTTGTGTGATAATAGCATTAATTCATTCCCAAGGGCAGAACCCTCATGATATCACCTCTTACAAGTCTCTCATTCCTCAACTCTGCTCTTCAGGAATTAAATTTCCAATACACGAACTTTGGGGGATATTTTCAAACCAGAGCAGTACTCCTTTCCCGAAGGAACTCGCAGCTAGTCTCTTTCTGTCCGTAAATGCACACCCTAGCGAATGCAGAGGGGCTCCTCTGTCTCCCTGGCCGTGACTTCTTCAGGGTATGAATCTAGAGCTCTCACTCTCCAGGCGCCCTAACCTGGCCCCTGATTGCAGGTCACTGCATCTGTTAAAGCTGCTTGCTGTGGAGCTGATCAGAGATGACCAAGACAGTTTGCTTAGGAATCCAGGCCAGCACTGGGGCCCTTTCATTGCACTCTGTCTTTCCGTCCCCTAACCCTCCAGGGGAAAGAGGACAAAAGCTCCTGCATCTCTCTAAGGAAAGGGCGGGGGGGCAGGCAGGAACAATTTTGTTTTTAGTTTTTATTCTTCTCTCTGTTGTGTGAACTCTGTCATCTGAGGTCAGTTACGTCAGTGTCTAGAGCTAAGGGACACCTTCTCTTCAAATAGAGAAGAAAGACAATAACACTGGACTCAGCAGGGTCCATGATTTTAAATAAACCTCATAAAGTAAAACCCAGGTACACAGTGCGAGTCATGCTGAATTGGAGTGGACTCTATAATGAATTCTGATACTTCTGAGCCTAAAAACAGCACAGAGGCTTTACAGAACTTGCCCCGAGTCACAAAATGACAATGAACAAAGACCTGATTAAGAAACAGGGTTTCCTGGCCACAGTTTAGTACACACTTCCTATAGCACATTGACGCTCATGAGCTGACTGACACTCAGTAGTTCTCACTTCATGATTGTGCATAAAACCATTATAATTACTCTCTCAACAAATTATATTTGCTATTTCAAAATGAAATGTTAACACTTCTCAATGAAACATGGAGATGATTTTAATCATTCACTTTTTATCAAAGTGCATGAGGTTTTTAGAGATAGAGCTGCCAAATTATTTCTACCTAAACGTTTTTTTACCTAATGCTTAGGTGTTGAAAAATTTTAATAACTTTCATCAAGAAGTTCTAATATTGCAAGACAGAGAGGCAATTTGTTTGGAGAATAAAACAAGTATTTTGCTTGTGCTTGTACTGTGAAAGCCAAGAGCATCTGCAGGCAGAGACTAGCCAGTTGCTGACCAAATCCTTTTGCCCTTCTCCCTGCCATCAGATTCAGCCATCTTCCCAGCATTCCTTGCAGTTAGGGAGCGCCATACCACTGAGATCTGCCTTTCCAATGCTGGCCATCCAGGACATGCAAGCTTTCACAGCACCCTCATCCTCCGGTTCTTCTGCTGACTAGAATTGGTTGATTCTGCATAGTATATCGATCTCCTAACCATGTACAATGACAACAACTAAATACATGAAGAAAGCACAAAAGTCTGTCTACTTAATTTGCTAAACCTAGTTTATTTCAAAATTATCTAACTACAGAATTATTTTTAAAGTACAGTTATAGACCACTAACAGTTTGTAGGGCACTGATGTCATAGGGAATTTGTCCTTACTTTATACTGAAATCTCAATTTACAGACTTTGAAGTTTGAGCAACCTGTGTGGATCTGGTGTGAAGAAGGGGAGAAAACTGGGCTGGAAGAAAATTTTAAGAATATGTTGGAGATGGAAATAAAATACAAGCTTGGGAAGATTACATTATTGCATTATGGGAAGACTGGGGGAAAAAATCCCCTTAACCCCTAGTTTACAGACATTTCCCTTCTTGGATTAAATCAAGGAAAAAGGAGTACCTGCAAGACAAAGCTTTCTATCTCTTCTCTCTCCTGTAACAGTGATCTTTTACAAATTTTAATTTAGTGTATATTTTCTCTATCCATACAAAAAAATTGAGTCGCCTTTTTGTCAGAACGAGCCAGGGAATCTTTTCCAGAAGGAAGCACTGTCAGGTTGACCAGCTGTATCTCTCTACGTTCAGTCATTACCTCTTTTGTCTTCTTTCCACTCCAACAGTGTGGGCTTTCCCCTCCACTACATTGGTGTGCATGTTGAAAAGTTAGTTCTCTCCACCTGCAAAGGTCATCTATTTTACTTTCACTCTCTCCTTTGCCATTTCAAATCACTAATCAAAATTTCTTGACTTACCTACTAGGAAAAATCATCTACTGAACCTTTTCAGTGCGGCCAACATCTCTGCTTGTAGATCTTATCAGAGCTCTAATCCTGTAATAGATCAGATAATTACTTCTTCCTATTAGAGACCAGAAGACCAATCAGATAGAAGTGAAAAGACTCTGGTAGCACCTGGAGTTCTAATAGCACCGCTACCAGTGTTGCTTTAAAAAACAGTGTTTAGAAGTTGCATTCCCGATTTTCTTTCTTTCTTTTTTTTTTTTTTTTGGACAGGGTCTCACTCTATAGTTCAGGCCAGCCTTGAACTCACTAAGTAACCCAGGCTGACCTCTACCTTACAGCTATCCTCCTGCCTCAACTTTCCCAGTGCTGGGATTACAGGTGTGCACCACCACGCCCAGCCTCTCACTTTCTGATAGTAACTAGGAAACATTATTTTTCTTTTTCTCTAGAGCAAAGGATACCCCACTGAGGACATTAGTTGTATTGAAAAAAAATGCCCCTACTTCATTCAAGTCTCCTAATCAAATCCCAAGAAAAAGATTAGATCTTGAAATTGTTGATGATGCTAAACCAATCATTAATTAGTATATCAGTTTTTTTGAATGTCAGAATCATAGATATGTAAAACATTAAACTTAGGAAGATCTCTAGAACAAAGGTATCTCAAATCTATAACGTCATTTGAGCAAACCAAGGTTCAATATGCTTTGCTTCCTCAAATTTTCAGAACTTTTTTCTTTTTTTAACTGAACTGAGGTAAGTGTGAACAATAGATTATTTCAATTTCATTCCAGAATGGTTTATAGTTTTTGTATTTCTGGGGAAGTATTTTATTTACTTAAAAATTTTTACAGATTGATATATAAGTCTAAATAATTTTCATATACCTATAATTTATTTCTAAATCATTTGTCAAAGAAATATTTGATATTTTCTTTAATATTTTTAAAAGGCTCTTATTTTGACCTCCTGTTCTACAAAAGCAAAAAATATTATTTAATAATTCCTTAGAAATTTTGTTCTTTGCACAGTTTTAGTTAAAAAAAATACTATTTGGAAAAAATTGAATGGCACTGTCCTCAGGTTAACATGAATAAAATACAGAAGCTGTCTGAGTGATAATTACAGAACTTCATCTACTGTGTATTCAGTGTATATTTCCTGAAGCCTTAGTATCTAAAGTATTTATTAAATTCCTATAAATAATATCACCTGTTCCTAAGTGTAATGTTTTGCATGTCTATGAATCCGACATTCAAAAAAAGCAGAATACTTTATGAAGCTTCAATAATATCATTAGCTCTGTTCTTAAATATACTCCCACTTCACATTTTGGTCTACTTTCCAGTTTTCATGGTGTCTATATGTATTATAATTCAATTCCTCTTTCTGCTACTCCTTTCTTCCACCAAGTGAAATCACAATGAACTATAAAATAAATGAAGAAAGTAAGCTCTCAAAACAAATTAATGATTTGTTTAACATCATCGACAAATTCAAGATCTAATGTTTTTCTTGGCATTTGATTAGGAGACTTGAACTAAATAGGGTTTTGTTTTTTTTTTCAGTACAATGAATGTCCTCAGCGGGGTATCCTTTGCTTTAGAGAAAAGGAAAAGTGATGTTTCCTAGTTACTATCAGGAGTTCAGAGGCGGGGCGTGGTGGTGCACACCTGTAATCCCAGCACTGGGGAAGCTGGAGCCGGAAGAGAACTGCAAATTAGAGGTCAGCCTGGGCTACATAGATTTCATTTGGGGTAGAAGAAATTTGGGGAAGTAAGTGGAGCAGAATATGTATTTTCTGCGTAAGGAGCGGGTCATCATGAAATCCCTTCTTTACGGATGAAGCAGTCAGTGTGCACTTCACCAGTGTAAAATAAACCTGGGATGTCAGTCCAACTTCTCTGACTTCAAATACTATACTGACTCTAGTTCACCACATTTTCTTTCTGAAATACCATTTCTTCACTTTTAAAATGTGTCAGGCAATGTTGGAGCTTTTAAGGAACTTTCCCAAGTCTCAAATATGATGGTGCTATTTAGACTTTAATAATACTGAGTTTCACATCTTTCATTTGGGGTAGACTTACATAGAGATGGTAAGACTCTTAGACCTGGACAACCCTGATTCCTACTCTGACACTTGGGCTTTGAAGATTCCTACTCTCATTCCTTTTCCTATTGTATTCTTGTCACAGACAAGCAGTTTTATGAAGCCAAGATCCTGTGCTCATCCAAAGCCTGCATCCTTTTTCCCAAACTTCTCCCACTGAAGCTTGGACCCAGAATTCCTGCATTCATGGTTTCTGGTTCTTGGTTGTTCTCTTTCCTTGGGGCTTTCCTAACAAACCCTGTTACTGAAACTGCTGTTCACCTCTAGGATCAAAGACTATGCAGGGAAAAACAGTTCCTGGGCAGAATAAACAAGGAAGTAAGGACAAGAAGTAAGGATTTCAATTCATATTCCTGTGTTAGGCCTCATAACTGGGTAGCCCTGTATAAAAGAATGATTTGGGAATTGAGTTGACTACAACATATTCTCTCGAACGACTGCATCTTGAGTTTGTTCATTTAGAATGCAAGCATAACTATTACCTGTAATTTTCAAGAACTAAAAATCTAAAATTATGTACCAGTTGTTTTCTGACTTTCACAGGTTTATATCTTGTCAGGAAAGTAACATGCATACTTTACCTTGAAGATATCAGGAGACTTTAAAGAACTTACAAGAAATATTGCAATAGCCATAATTTAGATTACAGTGGCCCAGTGAGAGAAGGAATGAAAAAAGAAGACATAAGAGAAGAGGTCAAAACAGAAGCCGGCATAAAATACAGAGGGAGAAAACAGTCAAGGGGGACATACAGACAAGGGAACCGGACCACAATGGTAGATGCGATCTTCGCTTTTCTAGTCACATTTATTCACATCCAGGGGACTGGTCCTCAGAATAAGAATGTCGAAAAATACAAAATGGCTGTGTGGTAGAGAACCAAGAGGTAGACACACAGGAAACAAGTGAGTCAAAACCTGGGAACATCCAGCCTGACCAAGCAGCACAGCAAATACTTTGAAAAGAATGGTGGAGAGAAGCAAACTCCAGCCTGTTTCTGAAAGGAAAGCTTTATCTTAGAAAGCGCAAAACTTGAATTTACATAGGAAAAAAGAAACAGTTTTAAGTGAGAAGGCTCAGACTTTGCATTTACTTCTGAGGAGCAGGGTATGGTGATGCCATAGAACCTGGAGGAAAATTCACCCAGGAAAGGTGTAAGAGGGACCAGGGGCTGATGTGTGAGGGGTTATCCCAGGTCAGAGGCTGATTATCAATAAACCTTATCTCTGGGCACATTAAACCTACAACTCCAGATATCACCACCTCAACCTTAATACACCATCACCATCTCCAGAATCCTTCTCAAAGGGTTGCACAGAGCTAGATGTAAAGGCATAGAACTATTAAATATTTGCCAGGATCTCTTTTTTATAAGCAATTTTTATTCTTTACTTCTAGGGCAAGGGAATTTGTGCCTGCTGCCAAATTAAGATTTTCTTCTTTTGGAATTCAAAAATCAATAAGCTGTTCAATGACAAGATAATCAGTTTTTGCTAACCACCTTCATTGTTTGGTCCTAATTTGATGTTGTGATTTAGTGAGAGAAATGCCAAAGTTATAGTGAGAATCATGAATAATTTCTCTGAACCCAGAGTCAATTCTAGGCATCATAAAAATGGAACATAATTATGGAAAGTGTCCTTATTTTTCAACATCCTTTTTTTAGCTTCAAAATAGCGCATAGAAATGCAAATGCAAAACTATAATTTGCCGAATTAAATATTTATTCCCGCAGTTCTGCATGGCCCCTGTAATGGCAGTGGCACGTTTTTTGTTCTTCTATCCTGTTGTAGACCTGACAGTATTGAGCCTCAGCTGACCCCCTGTAAATGCGCTTTTTCACACAGTTGAGTGAAAAGCAACTGATTGAAATCTCCTATAGGAAAAAAAAAAGGCAATAAAATTCCGCATTATTGCACAATTAAGACTTTAAAATTGCAAAATCTCAATAACCTGTATCAGACAGGAACACTCAGGGTGTTTGTGTGTATCTTTTGATAAATTTCAAAACCTTATGCCAAAAGTTAACAGTAATGCTGCTACTAGAGTCACGCTTAAGTGAGATATAAAGCAGCAAATTAACATACACAAAGAGCCTAAATAAGAATAGTGTCAAAGAACAGAACCACAGGGACTTAAATATATGTAATGTTAGATTTGTTCTCTCTACTGCCCCAGTCATAGTAATGTTGAATAGAGACTGGCACAGTGCAGAAATCTCTGGATTTAATTGCTGGAAAACTTGACAGTGGCAATAATTCTGCCACCACCTGCGTGACATCGGGTGTGTGTTCTTATTTTCTATGCTCCTGTGTCCTCGAATATCAGATAAGGGGTTTATACTATATCATCTTTATGATGCCTTTGAATTTGAAATTCTATGGAAACAGGAAGAAGCCAGGACTTGAAATCATATGCATCATTTCCTCAGCTTAAATGTAGGTGGATTCATGTGAGGCTAAATATATTACAGAAGTGATTTCCGATGAGAGTATCTCCCTACTGAAGCTCAGTGTTCTTAAAATTAAAATTGATCTGTTTAAAGGAGATTTTCTAACCCAAGAATTAGAACTGTATCTTGCCACTGAAGAGAAAAGGGGTGGTTTTACATACAGAATATCTTTAGGTGCTGCCAACAGTGTGAACAATTATACTCTCAAAATGCAGAAGAAACTATGCCAAGCTCCAAGAGAAGGCACAATGGTGTGAGCAGAATAAAAATCCTGTGGTTATAATTTAAGTTGCCCTTTTGTGAGAAATTCAAAACGATTTGACTTCGTGAGAGTAACCTTTCCTTAGGAAGGTCATGGGAAGAAAACAGACCAATTATCTCTTGAATGCAAGGAATCCAAATTAACTTTTCTTCTACAGGAAAAGAAAGGGGTGGGGAAATTCCATTGATGTCTCTACCATTTTTATTTTTATCCAGTTTTACAAGTGGTGATGGCAAAATAATCTTTTGAACAACAGGGAAGAAATAGAATGATTAGAAAAATCAAGGACATATTCTGTTACTAGACAATTGATGGGCTGAGAAGACTCTTGCAATGGAGAGCATTTTTATGGATTCTCAAGTTGAATTAATATGCTTCAGAAATTACTAATAGGCATTTGTGGACCAGAATCAAGGTTCTTGTTAGGTAGACTATGACTGCATTTTTATTGAAATGGCCTAGGTGTTTCGGATGATGTAAAATGGGTATTAATAACAGCTCCTGAATTCATGCCAACAATTTGGAAAGCAAGTTCAGAGTTTGTATCTCTAGATATTTTGTTCTGGAAAGTTCCAGCCACCGCATGACACCACAGCAGCACTGTGCATAATTGTCTTTGAAGTTAAAAGCCCCTGGGTGCGATTTTAGACTTAGCCCCTAATTAACTTTGAGGCCTAGGGGAAAATCGCTTTCCCCTTCTGAGCATACACTTGCTTATCTGTAAATCAGGCATCTGGACGCAAGTATCTTCATATCTAGCATTCTACTGATAAGTACCACAATAAATTCCACATCAGTTCTTCTTATTCCTGAACATGTTAGAAATACTTGGGAATCTTTCAAAAATATTCCTGCCTGAGACACAATTAAATTAGAATCACAGAGGTTTAGACCTTGACATCAATACCTTTTAAAAGCTTCTGCTTTTTCTAAAATAGTAAAGGATCAAGACTACTATTAAACACTATGGAAAAATTTCAGCAACATATAATATATATTGGATTGTTAACTTAATAAAGCAGTTAGCTCTTTTACTTTCATGGTTTTCCCTATTTTTAAATGAAAGTATCTTAATTATACTCTTTTCTCTAAAAGAAAGGAAAAAGAAAAATCTAATTCAGGGGGTAAGCTATTTTACATTGGAATTCCTTGGAAAAAATATTATAGATGTAGAAAAAGCATGTTTGGCCACTGTATGTTTGAAGATGATGCCTGATATTTATTTATTTTTGTTATGATTATTCTCTAAATTCTCAAATAAGGAAAAGATTGGGCTGACAAACCTAAGAACGCACAGAGGCGAAAACCAGTGAGGAGGTGGATGAGAATTTGTTATTAAATATTCATCCTTTTACTTGGCTTTTGCAGCTAGGCTGCCTCGTAAATGAAAAGGAATCCAGTAGTTTAGGGAAGATAATAACTCTTTCATATCAATCACCAAACAATCATTAGGACATTTAAAAAATGATCTAAAATACCCAAGAAATATCTTATTTAACACTTCTTGATGTTATATATCGTACAGGCCTATTATTTTTTAAAAGAAGAAAGTTCTTAATTCCCTCTTTTAATTTCTGAAGGAAAGACAAGCTTTTCACTGGTAGGTGGGAAGTGTGTGGGTAGCTGAATATACTGCACAGGTGCTATCAAATTTAATTAAGACTCAAATCATTATAACAGGCAGATGGAACATGCTTAAAGTTTGAAAAGAACCAAGGCATTCAGGCACAAAAATATTAATGTATGAGAATAAAAAATATAATTTCAATTCTTTCCAAAAGATGTAATTCTGGAGATACATTCATAAATGTTTCGAAGAAAACACTACATGGTAAGAAGAATAGTTTTCACTATAAAGTGGAGTAAGAATGTTTAATTTCTGCTAAAATACATGCACAACTTGTCATTACTGAAATCATGTTTACTAAGAGCCATATTGGAAAGGGATAAAGATGTTATAGGTATTAAAATTTTATGAAAATCAAGGCAAGAATAGTAACTGTTTTAGGATAGTAAAACTGATGACTACAGAACTGAATGTACACATTACTGTACTTCTTATTGATTTCAACTGCAAAATATAGGTAAACATAAATAAATATAGATAGATATAGAGAGGTGAATATAGAGAGAGCAAGAGCATTTAGGAATCACTGTTGGCCAGTATAGAATTTGTCACAGTCTTCTTGGGGAAAAATACAAATACAAATTTAAAGGAGAAAACCTTAATCAGATTTGATTTTTTCCCAAAAATGACATTTTAAATGAAGTTAATTAGCAAATTAAGTCAAGCTATAGACAAAACCAATAAGAACGTTGGTCTTAAATATTGGTACCTTTAGAAATATTTAAAGGGCCACTTAGGAATAAAAGGGCTTTGTTTCAGATTGTGTTTCTTTTTTTTTTTTCTGGTACCAGGGATCGAACTTGGGTCCTTGCGCTTGCGAGGCAGGTGGTCAAAACACTGAGCTAAATCCCCAGCCCATATTGATTTTTTTTTTTTTGGCACCGGGGATAGAACTCAGGACCTTGCACTTGCAAAGCAGGCGCTGGAACCACTGAGCTAAATCCCCGGCCCAGATTGTGTTTCTTCATAATGTTATGGTTTTTCAGAAGTAATTGAATCTTTTTGGATTTCCATTTGTCTGTCATGTGAGACAGTTGTGATTATTATATGATTATTCCTAAGGTACAGCAAATATTTACTGAGCTCTGATTCTAACTCATGATCTAAGGACAGAAAGTAGGGACTCAAAGATCTTATTCTATACTGTTCTCTTTGGAACTAAGGAAAGAAAAGTACAAAAGTTCTTCTGGTGTAAATTTTATGTGACAATATCATTTCCACCCTTTATTTTTCTGTGGCTCTTTTTTTCTCTCTGCCCCTTTCTCTTTCCCTCCCTCCCTTCCTCCTGCCCTCCCTCCTCTCATTCCTTCCTTTTTTCCTTTCCCTTTTCTTTCCCTCTATCCTTCCTTTTTTTCTTTGCTATTTTCTCCTACTCTCTTTAAAATTAGGTGGCTGCCACCTTGTGTCTTGGCTGAACTTCCACCTTCCTCATTTCTTTATATTCGTTCACATCTACACACATACGAAACACATATATAAACTAGTTAATCACAAAAGACATCAGAAATAATAGTGTTTGTTTTTTGTGTGTATTAAATGAGGAAAGAGAACACTTGCATTAAATGTTATTCCTTATTTTTACTACTGGGGTACTTACTGTTTTATCTTGTTTCATAAATTATCTGGTAGCAAATTTCCTTGTGACAAAAAAAAATTTGATAAATAGAATTAGAGTTTTCCAGTATCCATTCTTTTGGTCTAGGCTTACAGGCACACACAAAAAATGAGGATAAAAATGGAAGAAAAACAATTGAAATGGAAAAGAATAGGTAGAGAATGAGGAGGGAATAATATGTGCAACACAGAATTCTTCAGATGCGGCTATGAGTAAGCCTCAAACTGAAAGAATCCATGTCCTGGAGGTCACCAGACACAGGCCACTGGAATGAAGGCTGAGATGCTCAGGACTCTGTGAGCTTCTGAATCTAAGAAATAGTTGAGTTATGAACCAGGAGAACTGCAAGGACACAACGCAACAGTAAAGGAAAAAGACAAACAGAACATCTTTCTTCAATTCTCAGTCCTGAATCTGCCAGTCTTTTCACTTTGTATACCTTTCTAATAATGTTTTGGGTTATCAGGTCTTACCCTAGAAATACCCTCTCCTTTAAAAGTGTATCTCTGTTCTTCATTTCAATTCTTAGGTTTTGTTGTCTGACATTTCAAAGTAAAGATGCCAGCACTTAGGATAGCTCTGGCACAGAATATATGTCCTGTAAACATTTAGTGAATGAAGCCTGAATGAATGCATAAACACGTCTTAAATTCTTAAGAATTTATACCATTAAAAAGAGTAAAGTACTTAAAAATAAACTTAACCAAGGAAGTAGATAACTTGCACACTTCCAAACAGTGCTTAAAGCAATTCCAATAAATGGAAGGACATAGTGTTCAATGATTTAGAAGACTTAGTATTTTACAGATTTCAAAGCAATCTGCCAATTCACTGCAATGCCCCCCCCCCAAATTTTAAAGCTAATTTGGTAAAAATATTATAAAATTTACATGGACTCCCAATAGAACTGACTTGCCAAAACAGTTGTGAAGAATAACAAAGTTATATGTCTCAGATTTATTAATTTCAAATCTTACTGCAAAGCTACAATAATTGAAACAGTGTGGTATTAGCATAAAGAAAAAGAAATAGACTGAATAAAAGAGAAGGGCCAAAAAATAAGTTCTCATATACATTGTTACATGATTTTCTCAAAGTTGCAAAGATCATTCTTTGGATAAAGAACTGTGTTTGGAATACTGAATATCCACATTTGAAAGAATGAAACAGAATGCTTATCTTATATATAAAAAAAGAATCAAAATATGTTCCGTGAAAAAACAAAGAATCAAAATGTATCAAAGATCTAAAGGTAAGAAGGAAAGCTATAGCACCATAGGAAAAAGGAGGAAATCTTCATAACATTGGTGTGGAAAATAATTTTTTTAATATAACAACGAAGTACAGGCAACAAAAATAAAAAATAGATAAATGAGAATAAACCAAAATTTATAAATGTGTGTATCAACAGACACTGTCAGCAGAATGAAAAGACAAATCATGGGATGGGAGACAATGTTTGCAAACAACAGATCTGACAATGGAGTAACATCTAGATTATATATAGAATTCCTGTAACTCAACTAAAAAATTCTCAAATAATACAATGTAAAATGGGCAAAAGACTTGGATCAATGTTTTGGTAAAGACATATGAATGAACAGTAAGCACATGAAGAGACGAACAACATCATTAATCATTGTCAAAATGCAAATCAAAACTACAGTGGCATGCGACTTCAGACCCATTAGAATTGCTATTTTGAGAAACCAGAAAATACCAAGTCTGGGCAAAGAGGTAGAGATAATTAGAACTTTTGTGTATTACTGATTGGAATGAAAAATGATACAGCTGCTATAGAAAACGGCATAGAAGTCCCTCAAAATTTTATATGTAGAACTATTATATGACCCACCAGTGTAACTGAACCAAGTTCTACTTACTGGGTAGAACTGCTAGGTCATATAATTATTCTATAAATAATTGAAAGCAGAGCCTCGAACAGATAATTATATGCTCATGCTCATCATTGCATTATTGAAAATAGCCAAAAAGTGGAATTAATGCCAAATGCCTGCTGGTGGATAGACAGATAAACACAATGTGGTATATACATGCAAAGGATTATTACGCAGCCTTAAAAATAAAGGAAATTCTGCATAAGTGGCAAAATAAATGAAATTTGAAGACACTGTATTAAGTGAAAGAAGCCAGCCACAGACAGACCAACCAGGAACTACCTAGATTAATTCAAGAAAGCAAGATGGAAAGCAGAGTGGTGTTAAGGGGGATGGGAAGTTATCATTCAGTGGGATGGTGTTGTAGTTTGGAAAGAGATGTTAACGTTCCTGAGATGGATGGTGATGTGATTGTACAGCATCGTGCATGTACTTATTGCTCCTGAACTATACACTCAAAATTGTAAATTTTACATTCTATATATTTACCATAAAGCGATGCTGATATCTGGACTGATTTGGGTTTCAGGATTGGCATGAGTAACTGGGAACCAGTAACAGACACCTCTATCTTTCATGTTTTTCCAAGGTATGGATCTTCAACTTTAACACTAGTTGCTCATATCATAGATGAGCCATTCAACTGAGTTTACCTTTCCTTCTTCCATCAGTTTCACAGACCTCATCCTACGTTAGCTTAATATTATGGAACTTAGCAGCATGAGGAAGATTCTCTGGGGCCAAGGGTCAGGGTTTTACACCAACCCTTTCTGTGGTTGTACATTAACAATGGAAGGGAACTTCCCTGCCCTTTCATAGGAGCCCTAGTCTGACAGAGATCCAGTATCGATGGTTTACTTGCCACAGTGATACTGCTTCTCTGGCTAGCTAGTTTATATTCTTCTTTCTAAGTCATGCCCTACAATTCCGGTATTTAACATATTAGTCTTCAAAAAGGTTTGCCTTGTACCATATATTCTTATTGTCAAAGGCCTTGCAATATAAATATCTGAAGACCATAGTCTGGTGGGTTTAATTTTGGATTTTTGTGGAATATATTTAAATGCAAGTGGATGACTTTTAGGTCTTTTTTTCTTTTTCCATCTCAGACCTAGAGGTTCCTGTTAATTTGAAGCCATCATAGCAGTCCTCAAGAGGCATATAACTCTGGTATAGCTTCATTCATCTGACTCAATGGCTTTCACACTTTCATAGTCTTCTCTACTTTTAGAATAACAGGAAAGAAGGAAGGGAGGGAGAGATAAGAGGGGGCAAAGAAAAGCAACAAAGAAAGAAGAGAAAGAGCAAAGAAGGAAAGCAGAGAAGGAAAGAAGGCAGCAGAGAAAGAAGACGGGGGTAGGAATACTGAAGCCCAGGGAAACACATCTTACACCATTCCAGATGATGAGCTGGCTTTCTTAAATGTCAGCTATGCAAGTCTTTTGAAGCCCTCCACTGATTTCACAAGGAACTAGGTCAGGGCTGCTTTTAACTGAAGAAGCCTCATGCTGCAGGTTTCATTTAACTGTGAGAGTGAATGTGAAAAACTGATGTGCAAAGCAAACCCCTGCTTAATTAGCATTTGGATGAAGACGTCCTTAGGAAGACCATAGCCGTGAGTGTACAAATGTGAAGACTGACAATGAAGTGCTTCCACAGCTGTTTCTGTGTCTGTTGCCTTTCTCTCGGGAATAGTATCCTGGACTCGTTGATGGTCACTTTCCTGCATGCCCTCTCTACCCCTGTTAATCTGCATGTAGGACATTAGCATCCTTTCTGTGGCTTTGTGGTTGCACACATGTGTTTAAATAAAATTCGAGAGTTTGCTGTTTTTTCTTCCGTTCCCTTTTTAAATGCTAACCTTAACTTTTTGCATCTTAAGTAATTACTTTAAAATGAAATAAAATTCTCCTTGAGTGTGCTTCAAAGCAACATTTCACAAATCAAACCTGTGTCTACATGCTAAGTATTCTTGGTATTAAGTACACTAGTCTTCTTGGCTTTGACCTAATTATTTTGATAACACTGATACCTTTATGAAAGCAAATTTTTATTTAAAAAATAAAATTAAAATATTCATTACATTTGAAAAATTTATCAACAGTTCAATGATAATGAATGTTTAATCTTTTGACTGGTAAATCATCCTTCATAATCATGTCGTCATGTTGCTGGGCACTTTGTGTAATGAAGAGAGTCTCTTTGTTCTCAGAGCTGTTCTTTACAGAGGAAGGACTTCAGTGGGTGTGAGCTCCCTTGGCCTTCAAGCCTTGGATTTCATTCAGCAACCTGAAAACTGCCTATCTCCTATGGGAACAGAGAATGGCTTACATTCTCTCCAATACTTTATGCTATTGACATCAGGTACCATGATGGTTCACTTAAGATGTCAGATCCTTCATCCAACTCTAAGTGAAGAGAGAGCTGTGCTAACAACAACAGGGAATCTCTGAAAATTTAATTCATCTTCAATCTTTGTGTGTTTTTGATGAAATATTTATTCATTCCACATGTATCTTAGGATCCAACAATAATTACCCATTAGGGTTGCATAACAATTAATGTTCCACAAGGTATTTTCTAATGCAAATTTTCTTTAATATTTCAGAACTTGTAAGATAGAAAAAAAACAAAACACTGTGACTTTGAAAGTTTGGGTTGCCCTAACAGAACCGCTGTTAGGTAGAAAATACTTCTTTTGCCAGAGGACATTAGAATCCTACATATTTCTCATATATATGACATATATATCATTCATATATATCATATAAATATATATATACATATATGTATGTGTGTGTGTGTAGTAGATATAGAACCAAGTCCGCCCCCCCCCCCATAGCATACATATAGCTTGGTTCAGAAACTAATGTGAATTCTTCAAGTTTAGAGTGCAATTACCAATAAACCAAAGAAGGCCACTGTGAAAGAAACTTTTAATTTATTAGGTCTAAAATTTCTCTTAGGTCTTTTTGAAACTGACAAAGAACTTTCATCATTTTAACAGCTCTCTCTCTCTCATAAGTGGTTAATCACTAATCAGTCAAAAGAACAAAACTAGTTTGCAGATATGGAGGCAGTTTTGATGTGCTGTATGTGATAATTTAGATAGAGCAATGCTATACTTCAGCTCTGAACATTCTTGGATGTTGGCAAGAACTAAATCCTTTCCAATCCTTCTAGTTTCTGGAATTTCTTAGTTGTGTCATGGAATAAAAAGATTCAATGAAATTACTCACTTATAACATTGTGGATAGATCCAAGATTGGACAATACCGATGTTCCCCATCTTTATGACTCTATTGTTTATTTTTATCCTTATTCTTTCTTGGCTTAATTGTATCAGTTCCATCTATAACAAGGAATGCATTATAAAACCAGGAAAATGTTGTTTTATTGAATGCAACTGAAATTTGACTAGTAGAAAATGCATGGGAAATTTTTTCTTTTCTCCTAAGTAGTCAGAAGAATATTGTAGACTTCTGGATTTGAATGTTTTCCTTATTTTTTCAACTGTTCTGGCTAGACAGTATGTGCTGCTTCAAAAATTCATGTCACTAATATTTTTTTCTCTTCTTTTAGATTCTCCTTGATATTTTTACTCCTTTCATATGGGAGTAAGAATAGCCCAGATTCTCCCATGGATTGGTTGCTCTGCTAGGAGTGGAAAATTTAATTAATATAGACAGCTTCCATTAGCAAGCAACCTAGTTTGCAACGACAGAGAAATGCCATACAACATCACCAACACCTTATTAAATTTGGGATTGCCATCCATCTACCTAGTTCTGAAAAACTAACCTATTGAAGATAAGGTTTTCAGATATTTTATAACTGAAACTCGTTTCTACCTGGGAACTCTTGTATTCATAACTGCCGGTGACATGATTATAGCTCCTAGATTTCAGCAGCGCCTTTCCTCCAAAGAGGTCTGGCATTCTCATTCTCCTTAGAATTTGAGTTCAACAATTCATAACGTGCAGCAGATTGGAATTCCTTCTTTAAAATCTGGTCTTTTACCTTCTTCTTTAATGTATCTTTTTAAACCTTCAAACACCAAAAAGGGATCAATTTTCTTAGCTCATTCATTTGTACAGAAACTGATGATGATGTGATATCTACAAAATGGTCCATACTTAAATTCTTGATGTCTATATTCTTCATATTCTTTCCCTATAAATCTGCCTGGAATAGCACGACTATTCCTTTATCCATTCCACTTAAGAGCAGAAGCAATAAATTCAACATTCTGCATAGGTACTTTTTTTTGTAAATGACTATATTGATTTCAATGTGAAATTTTCTAAGTCATAGAATCTGATACTTTTCTATTGAATGGTCAACCATTTCTCATATGGCTTTCTTTCTCCCAAGTTCAATATAGTCTTCTCAACTCACGGTGCCTATTAATTCAGAAAGTTCAATAAATATTTATCACGTTTCAACTGAGAAAGATTGCAATGAAACCAGTGTTATAGGAAGTAAAGTGATGGAAAGGTATGACCCTTGTCCTCCTTGGCCTTCTCCTTTTTGGGAAAAAAAAAGTTACATCAGAATATGTCTCATACCACTACATCACAAAGAAAATACTCAAAAGACAGTGCCATATGAAAAATTCTGCGCAGTTGTTAGGTTCTGAGAGGGAATTTAAGGATTAGAGAACATTGTTTTATGGAATTTAGGGGGCAAGTTTTTCAAGCAAGCAAGAGCAGCATCAGACAGAAAGCCTCAGAGTTAGGAAGTTTGTTGAGGATTCAGACCGTCCAGTAATCCACTGAAGCACCAAACAAGATGGCAAAAGAGACTCAAAGTCTTAACATCTGACATTTTCATTTGAAAAATAAGAAAACTAAGGCACTGAACGGGAGACTGATTTAGCCAAAGTCTCAAAGAGTATCCATGGTTGTACCAAGGTGGAAACCACCTGTCCTGACATCATGACAGACTTCTAGAATGTAGGACACCCCTTGGGTGTAAGATGTGGCCAGCAGGAGCCTCCTTACTAAACCTAATATTAATTAATTGTAGCTGTCAAAGATTTTGAGAATATGTGACAATAAATAAGTCCAACAGTAAGTTTTTGTTTTGTTTAACTGAACAGGAGGAAAAGAAAGCAGTTTTAGTATATTTCATGCGCATAAAACTAAATATGGCTGAAGCACTCTTGTTTTTTTAAAAAAAATCCTAGACTAGTATAGCTTTATTTCCGAATTGAAACTCTTTCTGCATGTTATAAACCTAGAGCAGGGAGGATTCTTCCTAATGGAGAAAAGTACTGATTAAATTGCTGACAAGAAATTGCACTTAAAGATTCAGCAGCCAGAGAATATAAACACAGGGGATAAACACGTCTGCCTACATCAATCAAAGACAGCTGCAGTCTACCCCCAGAAAGGTGAGTAATTATTTATGAAATTATGTCTTCTTCAGTGATTCTATATTGCAATTCTCAGAGAAATTGAATGAGAAAAACAGACAATGTCATGGTCCCAATTAACCAAGGAGTTACACGCATTTTCAATATCAAGGAATTTTACTTTTACTAGAATTAACCTCATCATCCTGAAATTTTTTACCTTAAAAAAGAATGATTAAGTAGGCCAGTGCTTTCTTGAAGAGCTGCATTTTTTAAAATTAAAGATAAGAGCCTGATTCTGTCAATTACACAGTAACAGGAGTCTAGAAAGAAACAAGGGCCTGCTGAGAAACATCTTCAAAGTGTCTTTTTCTTTGTTTAACTTGAGTCAATTTCTGGCTCAGTACTGCTAGAGGTCTCATTGGGTGAGCCTTTGGGTGGGGCTTTGATCAATTGGTTCATTTTCTTTTAGAGATAGCCATGAGCTATTAAGTAACTGCATAGTTATGGCTAAAATGTAAGCAGTAAAGGACAAAAGTCTTGTATCCCTAAGATGGACTCAACTAGTAGAAATTTTTGGTCAGTATGGAAAATCTGAAAAATTTGACTAAGAAAACTTGCACATACATTCTTAGTTTGCACTTAGAGGCACTGAGACCCACGTTCACATCTCTTTGGCTATGTTAGTTAGGAGATTTTGAGTCCCATGGGGTCAGAACACATGCCTTCAGGTATAGCTCAGAAGCTGGGATCCACAGCTCTTTGCACCGACTGACATATTTCAAAGTGAATTTTGGAGATGCTACAAAGATTCACCGATGCCTTCCTACAATGATGACAACTATTACTTAATCCATGCCATGCATGCAAGTGGTGCTTCTTCTTATTAAGCAGTTATCTTTGGAAGTGGTAACTCATGCGATTTAATGATAGCTGGTGAATTTCAATGGCAATAGGACAGAGAAAGAAGTTGAGAAGATGAATCAAGTAGGAAGTCTCGTTGAGGCAAGGAACTCCGGAACCAAATAATCTGAGTTCAAATCCCAGGTGTACTGCTTCTATCACTCTGGGCAAGTTGTTCCTCAGTTTCTTCTATTTTAAAATTGCAGTGTTAATATCACCGTCCCAATATGAGGATTGAACAGGTGTAAAACTGTGTCTGAAATTGTTTCTCTGTTGATCCTTTCCAATCCTTTCCACTGTCCTCTTAGGTAACTGCCACCTAATCAGTCACTTAGTTAAGGAAAGCACAACAGTATTCACTCATTTCAAGTTATGTCTATTCTCTTTCTCTTGTCTACCACCCTTCTCTTACATAAACTCAGATAAAAGCAGCAATATACTGTAGATGTCCCTCTTGCATACAAGTAAATGGTCTTGCTAATGTTTACCCATATGTCACCAAGCTACTGTTTGACAGAAGACATCAATGTCCCCAGGAATTGTTACATAGTCAACACTCCAGGCCGAACCCCCAGAATTTCTCATTGAAGAGTCTTCAATATGCATGCAGACAGCGTATATTTAAAATGTATTTTCAAAGATACCTTTCCAAAATCATTCTTTTTAATTTAAAAATTATTTTTGGATTTATTTAAAAATTCTTTAAAAAGCTGAATTAGAATAAATTGTAGCAGCGGCTTCTCCAGCAGTACCTAAATCCATGTGTTAGAAGCTTAATCCCCGTGGCAGTGTGTAGGCAGGTGAGGGTGCAGTAGGATATGATGAAGTTGTGAGGCTCCGCTCTCTCCTGAGTGCATTCGCCCCATTTTTCAGGGAAGTAGCTTAGTTACTGTGAGGGACTCACTGCAGAAGTGAACTTGGCTCTCTCTTGCTCCCTCCTTTTGCTGACCCTGTCCATCCACACTCTGCCATGGGGTGCTACAGCCTCCTGGGGCCATGTTCTTGGACCTCCCAGCTTGTCAAACCATGAGCCTAATAAATGTCTGCTCTTTATGAATTACTCAGCTTCCAGTGTTCTATTTTAGCAGCACAGTGCCAACTAAGATGAGAAAAAATTTTCCTCTTTTTTATTAATTTCTATAATTCTTCACATGTGATTTATTGAGAGCAAACAGCTCATTCATAACCGAGGTGTTCTAAAGATTCAAATCAAAGGTCATAGGGATATATAAAATAAGAATATGCAAAAGAAAGATAAACATGATAGGCAGAAAAATCAAACTTTGAGTTTCAAAAGTCTCTCATAAAATACATTTGTACCTGGTTTACTACTTAAGTGGACACAAAAATATATACCCTTAACATATGAGTTAATCACTTATTGCCTACCTTGAATAATCCATCTTTCTGCATACATTTAAAAATTTATAAGGGTCGGGGATTTAGCTCAGTGGTTCCACTGCCTGCTTCGCAAGCACAAGGTCCTGAGTTTGATCCCCAGTACCCCCCTGCCAAAAATATATATAATAAAAATATGTAAGAAATTAAGTTATAGTGATTATCAGATGCCCTCATTTAGTCATAGATAAAACAACATAACAGCATTGCAGCCACTGGGGAAAAATATTTCCTAAAACATTTAATCTGAGGCCAATGTTTAGAAAATTGTGATATAGTATGAAATTCAGTCATAATTTACCACTTTTAGCTTATCTTTCCTGTCTCCCAATACCCACCAACACTTACAAACCTTTAAAATATGGAACTGCTTCATTATATATAACTGTGCCTTTTATAGATTATCAAAAGTAAGGTTGAAGATATAAGTTTTATTTGATATAGCTTTCTTTAAATATTATACTAGGCAGAGTGATACACACCTGTAATCCCAATACTCTGGGGGTTCAGACAGGAAAACTGCAAGTTCAATGTCAGCTTGGGTAATTCAGTAAAATCCTGTCCCAGAAATAAAAATTAAAAAGCTTGCAGTATAGCTCAGTGGTAGAGCATTTGCCTACCATGCATGAAGGCCTAGGTTTGATCTCCTGAGCCACAAAAAATAAAAACAAAAGATTTCATTTGTTTTGGATTGAATGCCATAAAATTATTAAAATGAACTCTTCTGATAAAGCAAAAGGCAAGAAAGACAGAGATACTAGTCTTCTTTTAATCCCTGAAATGTAAAAAAAAATTCCTATAGTGTTAAAAAAATAAAATAGTCAGGAATCATGAGTGTTAGGGTCTTTCATGTTGCTTATTCTGTCCCTAAAGTATCACTAGGTGTCCACAAATCCTGTCAGGCAAGAGTAAAGGAGTGTACTGCAACAACAATTATTGGCTAACTCAGTTATCAACAATTTTGACTCTACTTTTTGCATACAGAATAATTTTAAGAACCTCTATGATTTTGGTAGCATCAGATGGTATCTTTCTCTTTTCCTCTAGAATGAAAAGAAAATAGCAATTTGATTATTAATTTACACAATTTGCATTTTTCTTCTTTCCCAGTTTTGTAAAACACAATACTGAAGCTATCAAAGTTCAGGGCTGCCCTTCCTCTACTCATACATGGCTCATAGCATGAGGAAAGGAAGCCAATCCCTGGCTCCCTAAAAGCTAGAAAGAGCCCGGATCACTTGTCCATGCACAAGTTTTGCTTTAGAAGCACACGCTATGAAGGAGGATAGAAAAATCTGCGACATACACTGCATAGGCTGATTCTAACAGATGGATTTTTCTTGAAATAGCTTCATTAGTTAATCATTTCTCTTACAAATACTTTTCTAGCTAATTGGCATAGCTGCCAGCTGGAACTGTTAAGACTCCTCCAAAGGAGCTTATAGATAAGGAGAAATCCTCAGTTTCTCCAATTTTAAGATTAAACTTTTATGAATTTCAGTCAGGATTAATGAATGTATTTTAAAAGTAAATTATTTTTTTTCTCTTATTCTGTAAACCCTACTTTGCCTGTGTGAAAACAAAATTAATTAAGTTGAAGGAACTTTAAATTTTAGTAAATTATCCAGGCCAAGTTTCCCAATCTTGGCACTATTTACATTGTGGACCTGAAAATGTATTCATATTCTCTTTCTCCCTCTCTCCCTCTCTCTCGCATCCTGGGTTTTCTTGCATAGTAGGCTATTTATATTTATTTATATCCCTGACCCCTGTTCAATAAATACCAGTAGCACCCAAATTGTAATAGCCAATAATTTCTCGAGGACACTGCCAATATCCCTGGGGGAAAAACTGTCCTATTTGATAATTGTTTCTCTGAAAGAGGTTGCTCCTAATTTTTAATTCAACTTGTAAAATAATTTAAAAATAATTTTATGTTTGTGTATACAAATGTAATTCTACATATGCCTCAAGTATTAAAAAATACTGCTTTTTGGTTAGGCAATTAAAATGTTTTGGGAAGAATTAAGTAACTAATGCTTTCTTAAATCTCTCTAGGTAAAGAAAAAGAAAGAAAAAGTTTTAAAACTACCTGTGAATATTAGCTACATCTAAGAATGCCATCACAATCTTCATCATCAAAAGTATTGAGGGTTTCTTTTCCTTTAGGGAAAATCCTCAGTATCGTAGATAACAAAATTGTATGGCGAGATCATTGGAGATGTAAACGACATCATCAGTACAAGGTGCCTAAGTATCTTTTAAATAAAAGAAACTAGTATATTTTAATGAAATGGACATAAAGAAAATGGATGGGACCTATTTTAACTTTATTGTATATAAGTGAAGTGATTTCTTTAGGGCTTAAACAAGGGTTAGTCATTCTGATAGGGAAACTCCTTGATCTTGGAAATCAAGTAGTGAAAGTAGTTTTCATCACCTTAGAGACTTATGTGTTATTTATATATCAATGGATCTAGGAAGAGTGCCATAAAAACAAGATGTGTATCACCTTTAAAAGGAAAACAGTGACTCTATTCTGGTTTACACTGAAGGAGAGAATATAACCATCTCAAATATGTAGAAAGAATCATTTCTGGTTTTTAAAAAAGGTCCAAACAAAACAAAACAAAACAAAGGTCCTAAACTCTGTTCATATTGCTTTCTTTTCCACAATGCTTTTCTGTACACACTTGCTCAAGCTGTCTCAAAATGAAGGATACATCTTGACATTTAACAATTCTATAATTTTTCCTATTAAAATCAAAGTTTCTATCTAAAAATTCAATAGTTGTCTCTGTTTTCTCCATTAGAATTCCTGGGCCCACTGTAAGAATTTAGATTTTACAATCCTTTTAAAACTTATTTATTTATTTATTATTTTGATACTGTACATGTTCCAAGTACTTAAATTGTCCAGTCTGGGCTCAAATTTGCAGTTCTCCTGCCTCAGCATGCCAGAGTACTGGGATTATAGGTCTGCATTGTTTCAATGTTAATGATGTAGAGATTGTCCATTTTAATTCTTCTGGTTCACGTTCAGAATACAATATTTGTTTAGTTCGTTGAGAGTAAAATAATGCATGGCACACTTTGCCATCTGAACAAAAAAGAACAAAGATCACAGATGCTGTGCTTTACCTGTCTGTCATGGTCTTTTTTCCTTTGGTTTTTGCTTCTTACTTCTACTTCTTACTTTCAGGCTCTCTCACACTAGACCATACATGCTCACTCTCTGAGGCCCTAGGCCATGCATGCGCATTAACTTCCCCCTGGACCATGTAGGCCCTCCCTCTAAAGTCCTAGACCGTGCAAGCTCACTCTCTAAGGTCCTAGACCATGGGTGCCCACTATCTAAAATCCTAGACCTTGCACACTCACCCTCTAAGGTCCCAGTCCTTGCACACCCACTCTCTAAGGCCCCAGACCATGCACGCCCACTCTCTAAGGTCCTAGCCCTTGCACGCCCACTCTCTAAGGTCCTAGACCTTGCATGATCACCCTCTAAGATCCTAGACCATGCACGGTCACCCTCTAAGGTCCTAGACCTTGCATGATCACCTTCTAAGGTCCTAGACCATTCACGGTCACCCTCTAAGGTCCCAGCCCTTGCACGCCCACTCTCTAAGGTCCTAGACCACACACGCTCACTCTCTAAGGTCCTAGACCTTGCATGATC
>NW_004624843.1:34556-120688 GCF_000247695.1 Heterocephalus glaber | reverse complement strand
AGACCTTGCATGATCACCCTCTAAGATCCTAGACCATGCGTGGTCACCCTCTAAGGTCCTAGCCCTTGCACGCCCACTCTCTAAGGTCCTAGACCTTGCACGCTCACCCTCTAAGATCCTAGACCATGTGTGCTCACCCTCTAAGGTCCCACCCCTTGCACGCCCACTTCCTAAGGTCCTAGACCTTGCACACTCACCCTCTAAGGTCCTAGACCATGCACGCACACTCTCTAAGGTCCTGGGACGTGCAAGCTCGCTCGCTAAGGCCCTAGACCATGCACGCTCACTCGCTGAGGCCCTAGACCGTGCATGCATGTTCTCTGTGGCTCTAGACCTAGCACGCTGGCTCTCTGGGGCTCTACACTGTACACACTCACTCTCTGCCTCTCTAGGCTGTGCACACTCACTCTCTGCCTCTCTAGGCCACGCACGCTCACTCTCTGCCTCTCTAGGCCGTGCACACTTACTCTCTGCCGGCTCTTTGGAGCGCCGGCCGCTGGATGATTTCCTCAGCAGCAGGCTGCGTCCTGAGGTAAAGAGGCTGGTCAGTTCTTCTAAGGGACTCGTGGGTGTCCTGGATCGAGAACTGCTGGGAGCCGACCCATAGGTGTTCACCGCGGCATGGACCATCTTGGCCCCATCCTGCGACACGGGCCTGGGGGTGGCAGGAGGCACTGAGGACGAGCTCCGGGAGAGGCTGCCGGAATGCACGGCGTCGTAAGGGGGGGGCCTCTTGAGGCTAAGCGGGGTCAGGGATCGGCCCATGCTGACGGGCGACGGGGAGCTGGAGTGACTTTGAGGGTATCCGTGGGGAGACTGGGTTCGGTACAGAGTGGAAGGGGGTGGAGGGGATGAAGACAACACAGCAGCGGCCGGGGCGGGGCCCAGGGTCCCAGCCTGGTCCTTGTCCAGCTTGGCGTGGCCAGAGGGTGGTGGCGCTCCGGCTGGTGGTGGCTTCATGTAAGACACGTTTTCCAGCACGGGGAGCTTGGTGACCTCCAGGGGGGTCAGCGGAGACTCGTCGGAATTGGGGGAGCAGTGCACAGGAGCCGGGGGGAACACCAGCAGTGGGGGCCTGTGAGAAAGCAGGTTGGGGAAGGGTGGGGGGATGTCACAGAGCAGACCCTTGGGCGTGCATGGCACTGAAGACTTGGCCAAGTCCAAGTCAGGCGCCGTGGGAGTGGCACACTGCGAGGAGCAGCTATGACGGTCCAGGTCACACTTGGGATCCTGGCCCAGGTCGTCGAAAATGGGGTACTTCATCTCCTCATAGACGGCCTCACTCTGGTCCTCATCCTCCTTCCTGAAGTCTCTGAGGAGGTTGCCCACCATCTCTATGTACACAGGCTCCTCCTCCTCGGGGTCCCCAGCGGGGCTGCTGACCTGGGAGAGCGAGGAGTCCCGCGTGAGCGACGTCCTCCGTGGCCCATGCTTTTTGATGTAGGTCTCATCGAAAGATGTGCTCAGCTGAGTGTTGGGATTCCTTTTAGGCTTCGGAGGGGGGATCTTCTTGGAATATTCATCACTGTGGGGTCTCGGTTTGGCTGACACTAAAAGAAGAGAAAGTAGTAAAATAGTTAAATATAATAGGAAGGCTTTCAAAAATGATTTGCACTCAGCATTATTAAGTTTCAGTAGGGATGGTCAACTTCATTTCTGGCTAGAGGGTTATGTCAAAAATCAACCACAGAGACAAATGTTCCCATATGCAGAAAAATCAGGCAGGCATGATAGGAATTCTGGACTTCAGACTGACTAATCCAGCCGATAAGTGCATTAAAGGGCCAAGACTATTCACTTCTCTACCTTAGAATTTTTAAGAGGAAATGAAGCTTGTTGATTAACAGTAATCACAAACTTTATCATAAATAACCTGCAAGAAATAAGTGAGAAAGAAACTCAGGAGAATAAAAATAATCCAGAGTCTGTTAGCACAAATGGTCACAAAACACCACAGGTTTGAGCCTTTTTACTGATGTGGTTGTGACACATGATCGTATCTCGCTTTCATTTAGGATAAACATTCCCTGACCTGCTGGACTTACTTAATCTTTGCCTTGGTTCAGATAAATAGCTTCCATGAAGATGGATCCCACAGTTCAGGGGAAATTGATGTCAAAGAAACTTATGAGGCTAGACAAGTTAATCTCCCCATCTGCAGGTACTGTTGATTATGGTGTATTTGTCTGTTTTTGTTCATAAGATCTCTTACTATACACCAAAGACTGTCTTGAGATGAATTTATGAGACATATTCCACTGACACATTACAACTCCCTGGAGAGTTTTAAAAGACAGTAACCCAGGGAATGATGTCTAAGCTTCAAGAATAGCTGCTGGAAACTCACAGCAGATATGTGTATCAATGTATCCCCTTTCTGAAGTCTCCTCCTTCCTCCACCCCCTCTTGAAAGAACGTAAACTTCTGACACCATCCACTAAGGTGGAGAAAACTGGAAAATGCCTGTGACTGAAACCCATTGTTTAGCATGCAGGGAAGCCAGTGGAGTCTTGTTATTATCTCATTATCTCATTGTGTTGATATATGATTATAATGATTATCATCATTATGCAATGTGACAGAATGTAGTCACTTACACTAGAAGGTAGCATGCAATTTAAGTTGACAGTATAGCTTCTGGGTGCAAAACCCGAGGAAATAATCAGGCTTCTCTATGACTTACAGCCTACAGAGAGGGAGGTTTCTCAGGCATGAATTAGTACACACTTGTGTTCCTCTTCCCAACAACCAAAAATTCTGTGTTGAAGCCCTAAACCCCAATATGATGGCAGCATTCTCTCCTTTAGCAGATAATTAGGTTTAGACAAGATCAGAAGAGCAGGATGAAGTCATTATGAGAATAAAGTCTCTCTGTCCTGTCTGTCTGTCTCGCTCTCTTTCTCTCTCTGTCTCTGTCTCTCTTTCTCTCTCTCCAGAATGTACAGAAAATGAATTAAGTCTACAAACCAGATAAAGACCTCTCAACAAAGGAATACTTTCTATCTTTCTTCTCTCTCTCTCTCTCTCTCGTTTTGTTTTTGAGACAGGATCTCACTATGTAGCTCACATTGGCCTTGAACTCATGGCAATTCTCCTGCCTCAGCCACCCAAGTGCTGGGATTAAAGGTATGCCGCCATACCTGGGTAGAAGGAAAACATTTCTAGAATGTAAATCACCCACTTATTTGTCTTCGCTGCCTGAGCCACCAAAGCCACAGAAAATTGCTTGAATGAACTTTGTTAAAGATCCTTTAGAGTTGGAAGGTGAGCACCTACTTTCACGTCATTCTTTGGCACTGGACTACTTTAATTAGCTTTGTTATTTTAAGAATTAATACGTATTCCTAGGCAGCCCTGTAAATTTCTCTTGTCCCTTGTCCCCTGCCGTCTTACTTCCTGAAGCAATGTCCCAGCTGCCTACGGAAATGCTCATCCTCAAAACTTGCCCAAGGGCACCCTTCTACCACATACTCTTATTCTGCCTCTTCTTAGCTGCTTCTCTAACCTGTGCTCATGCCAGGACACACGGCACTTAGACCCAATTTGTCTTTGGGTGTTCATTATACGTTGTTGTCCTTTCCTTTGGCATATCTGCTCCCTTCTCTACTCTAGTCCACTTCCTTAGCTGCTGTATAGCAATTCTTTGAGGATTCATTCCCTCATTACCTAGGCAGCATTCTTGCCCCTTCCCTTTCCTTTTTGTTGAAGAAAGCCTAATGCATGCAGTTATATAATTCAAGCAGTTCTTTTCCTGGTCCTCCTCCTTAGTATTGATGATTTTTTTTTTTCGGTACTGGGGATCAAACTCATGACCTTGCACTTGCAAGGCAGGCGCGATGCCACTGAGCTAAATCTCCGGCAGTACTGATCATTTTTTTTAAAATGTAAGAGTGAGAATTACTTAGAGAATAAAATGTTAACTAAATTACAGTTGACTCAGATAAATAAACAGATCCATTCCTTTAGAACTAGGGGGCTTTTTCTCTGTACACGATCTGATTTTCATTCTGCACTCTTCTTACAGACTCATAGTTCTCTCCGGAAAATCAGAGCACAAAACAATTTGTTTTCTAGCATACTAATATTTCTCCTCATTTATCATCTAGTTTTATCATGGTGCAAGTATTTAGTAAATAATTTGTACAGCAATGAAAATATGTTTCATCCGTCATATGTATGCTTTAAAAAGGTTTATCTATATAAAGAAGTGTCTGAAATTTTAGGCAACATCATCTCATAATTTATTCTACTTTATATTCACTCTAGGAAATTAAAATGTAAAAAGATTCATGTTAAATTGTAATTTCTTGATACTTAAAAATAGTCTTGAACTCCATACATACATGCTAAAATAATGCTGACAATAAAATGTGCATTCCAAATTTCAACACGTAACCTTATTCATCCAAAATAAAAAGGTGATTTGTATCACTCTTAAATGAACTTTAAATTATTTCTAATAAGCCAAAAGATAGAAGCAATAATTCCTGTTCAGCTTCAGAACACAAATTTTAGTGCTTAAAATAGCATAATGATAGTGGCATTGAATAAGCACAAAGTGACATTTTTGAAATGAGGTATTTGAACACAAAGGTTATGCACGGCTTTCAGTCACACCCAGATGATCTGTCTTTCACAGTTAATTTTGGAAATTCGCCATGTCCTTTGTCAATCTATCCTTCAGAAGTACATTTTTCTTATTAGAAAGAAAGTGTAACATTAAATCATGCTTTAGTATCTGTCAGTGCTCTTGACCTAAGAGGTGAAAAATAAAAACAACAGAGGTCAGTATTTTCTCTCGTGGAAAGACTGGGTGAGCACAGACTCCAAGAATTTGAAGGACTCTTAAAGATAATTTAGCTTGAGCTCCATATATTACCTGTGAATAAACATGAATTCCTTAACGTGTGCATTTTAAAAGAAAATCTCCTACCTTAAGGCTTGCATATCCTTTGTAACTGGGCAAACAAGGACCAGGAAAAGTGTACCACTCATTGTCTTATTCATGGCACAGAGTATCTCTTAAAAAAATCTCCTCTGGCCACACTCGAAAAGCACAACAATGATTTTTTATATTCTGTCCTAGACATATATTAAAGTAAGGAATTCAAACTGGGAAATGTGAATCTATAGGAGGGAAGTGAGGCCCACACTGTGTGACACTGGAATAGACTGATTCTCAAAGTGAGAGACACATTTCCCACTTTCAGCAGAATTGTGCTCACAATAACTCTCTTTTCACAACTCACAATTCCTCGGCTTTGAGAGATATTTTTATTTTCACAAGTCCCATAATACTATCCACAATTTTTTTTAATTACAACGTTTGTTCAAGGATGAAAACTGTAAATCCCCTTGATCTGTTTACAATAGGAAAAAGGAAATGTGTTCTTGTGAATAAAGTATTGGGTTTGGAGTTGCAGGACCTATGTTACAATCCTGGATCTTGTGACAAAAATATTAGAGACCTCAAGTTAATGTTTGGGTGCCAAAAAAACAAAGCAAGTTGTGCAACTGCCTTAGCGGTATGGGCTGAAAGGTGAGTGGCATGGTAGAGCTCTGACTTAACCAAAACCCAAGACTGTAACCCTCCTCTGCCTCACTCAAGGTCCAAGACATTATGCAAATTCATTTGAAGAACCTTTGCATTTACATTTACTTTTCTTATCTATACAATAAGTCTTTCATCAAAATCATTGTATTTTGAATTACTCATCTCAACCCACAAATTGTAAAATAACTTTGAAACCTCACTTGCAATTTAAAAGAATAAATGAGTAGATGAGAAAATGGGAGCACATTTCATGTAATAAGGGTTGTGTCTTAAAATAATACATATATAAATTCCCTAGGTCACATGTACTTCTTATAGGTTTTGATAAGGAATGTATGAAGAATCCCAAAGCAGAAAACTCTCTGGTTAATAGTCTCCAATAATGGCTCCATCAACTCTTCCTCTTTATATGCACATATATTTCCTTAATAAGAGGTAGAGTACATTCTTTTCCCCTGGTAGCTTCCAAGTCTTCCAAAAGAAGTCAGCTATCATGTAAGAAGTCTAACTTCTCAGAGATGACCATTCTTTAAGTAAACCCAAGCTAGCCATGGAGCAAAGAACCAACCAAACAACAAAATCAACCAGGAAAATTAAACTCTAGGCGGGCTGGGGATTTAGGTCAGTGGTTCTGCCGCTTACTTTTGCCTCACAAGTGCAAGGTCCCAAGTTCAATCCCCTGTACAAAACAAAAACAAACAAAACAACAACACTGTAGCCATATGAGCCCAGCATAGCTGTTCTAGTTATTTCCTGTTCACCTCCAGCTGTTTGATCCATCCCAGATGAGACAGAAGACATTCTGGATCAAGGAAAGACCATCCCCACTGTGTCCTGTTGAATTCAACCCACAAAATGGTGTGCAAATATTATCATTGCTTTTATGTCACTAAACTTAGGAATAGTAGTTATATATGTTGAAAGCTGAGATCAGAAGTGTGGTTGCTGCTACAACAAAATCTAAAACTTGTGAATTACTTTTGAGACTTGGTAGTATCAGCAATATGAAGGACAGTGAGAAAAGTATTGGGAGCCTGAAAGACTGGTGAAGAAATTACTAGCAGAGGCTGGAAAAATGGAGAGCTGTGTTAGAAATTGGGAAGAAATTGTGGAATTCTAAACAAAAATTCAGAATGTGCCTAATGAAATTGTGGACTCTCTTGAGGAACATTCTAGAAGCAGGTGAAAGTGTGAGCTTATTTGTCTTGGCTACACATAATCAAGGATTCCAAGAAATAGAGATACTGAATAAGGGAATGTTCGGTCCTCAAGCAGAAGTGAAAGGAAATACTTTAAATGCAGTATCGGCCTAGAAGCTTTCTCTGGGCAGAAAACAAAACAAAATAAAACTTTGCAAAATAAAAAATGGTCTCAGGAAAATGGAAAATCCAGAGCTCTACCAATAAAATCTGTCTTTGTGCTAAAAATAAAAATAAGGGTACACTTACAAGATGCTTGTTGAAAATTCTGAAAGAGTTAATCTAGGGAAACCAGGATTTTTAAGACTTTTACAAATGTTGTTCTACAATACCCTAACCAAATTTATAAGTAGAGACAGACCTGTTTGTAAGCAATTTGAGGTTCTGTCTTTCATCTCACAAAATGGGAATAATTTGATTCATTGAAGGCCCACAAAATTTGTAAGGGTAGTTTGCAAAGCTTTGATGAAAAGTCAAAGAATCTGTTCAAAATTTACATTAAAAAAGCCTCTGGGCCTCAAAACTGATAAAGACTGCAAGTGAGTTGAGAAAACTACTCACCTGTAGATATAGCTCTTTTCTTACAGACACTAATGTATGACTTGGAGAACAGACTCAAGAACTCAGGGATCAAAATTAAAAACCACAGAGAACCAAAACCAGGCAGAATGTATGGACCCTAATAAATACTTTCGGTCCTCAGAGTATGGAGAATTGGTCACATGTGCAAATGGACTTCTGAATTCCTATGGGCCAGTGAATTCTATGTGCTGTCCCATCCTCCAGCCACTATTTTTTCTTTTTTTAACAAGACTAGACATACAGTTTCCCTGCCCCCAATACGCCACTGTGTGCTGGTTTGCATAGCACAGATAAACTGTGCTTTGTGTTCTCAACCTTTGCATATGAAGTGCTACCACCCAATAGCTCTGCATGAGAAGCTCCACTCAAGGAGATCATTTCATGAAGACAAGAATTAGACGATGAAATGTCAGATTTCAAGCTGATGTTGGAACACAAGGAAACTTCTGCACAAGAACATGAGACTATTTTGTCTATCGAAACTATTGTAGTTAAAGGGTAAAGGGTAGACCCTCACCAAAGACAGCCACCCTCAATTTCTTCCTTCTTCTTACGCATTCCACCTATCAACAGACAAAGTCTGTCTCTTCTTGAATGAGAAATGGCACTGTGATGTTCCATGACCAATAGAATTTGCATTCTGGGTCTCTGACTTAGGAAGACTGGTAGCTTTCACTTCCTCTATCTTCAAAGCTAACTGCCATGGAAGATCACTTAGATCAATATGGTATGAAGAGGGCCAGGGATTTAGCTCAGTGGCTCTGCCGCCTGCCTCAAAAGCGCAGGGTCCTGAGTTCGATCCCCAATACACACACACATACAAAAAAATGCCATCAAGAAACCTAACCTAGTCATGTGAAGAGGCCCTGTGGAGGAGAGATGTGACTCAGTCCATGGAGTGAAGCAATCTTCACTCTTCCAACCTAACTCAACTGCCAGCCAAGTACAGCCAAATAAGAAGGCCTAACCAGTATCACAGAGGGCAGAGGAACCACCATTTAAAAGCCAAATCAACTCACAGAGTAATAAAAAAAATAATATATGGCTGTTGTTTTCAGCCATGACATTTTGAGTTGGCTTACAACACAGCAATAGATAATTGTGAAAAAACTCAAAAATTAATTTCCTGTGAGTGCAGATATCTCAGAGAAAAACGCTATTGTCATTTTCACAGAACAAGGGTACAGATTGTACCTTGAGGATACAGAATACATCCCTCCAGAGTATAGAAATTAAGGAAGTCAGATTGCTTCCTGAGTATTATAAAATCACCACAGGATGATTCAGAGAAGAGATATAAAACGGGATTACAAACTTGCTGGTTGAAAAGACTGGATTGAAATCAGAGTGGAAGTATTAACTCATACAAAGAAATTACAAACTGAAGTGGAGGCTGCTAGCTGCAGGGGATGCAAAACCATGAGACTTACAGAGCAAACCCTGGTAGCTCCCTGGGGACCGGGAATCTGTTGTATCTCTGTTATGGAGACAGATGCAGCACGCTTGTAGAGCCGGAAGCCACTCTACCCATCATTCTCCTTAACAATTTTCATTTCCAAAGTATACACATATGTTTCTCCTTAAAAACTACAAAGGAGAATTTTGGTTTCATACACTTATCTCTTTGGAGCTTGGTTACCATGGCATTGGACAAGATGGATTTTCTGAATTTGTAGACTGAAGCCAGTTCCACAGCAGGGTAAATACACCACAATAACACCATTCTGTTGAAATGTGTTCTGTTGAAATGTGCAGCCAACATACCCAAAGAGACACAACACTGTTCACAGTATTTACCCCAGGTTTCTTGTTTGAAATTTCTGTGCCAGCACAGTATCTTGTTTGTAAATCATTCTCTTGCCCTAGACATGAGACACCCAGTAGATGCAGCCCACATACAGAGAAGCAGGAATGGTAGCCCTGCTGCAGGCACTGTTTTGGCTACTCAGGTATAGGTGCTCAGATTCCACTTGTGTTTGCATTCCTTACTCAAGCCTAAAGGGAGGAGATGCAAGAACCGGAACAATATATCATCAGGGTGAGGAACTGTTCTACAAGTGTGCTCTCAGTTGAAGAAGGGATGCTAAGATATTTGGTTCTATCACCTAAATGAGGTGGAAACCAGGGCGTAAAACAGGGGAAATTTGACAAAGTATAGTGAAAAGAGAACACACTTTGCAATCAAACAGATGGGAATTCCAATCTTATGCTCTACTGAATTCCCCTAAGCCATTATTTCTTCTTCTACAAGAAGGAGATATTTATAGGGCTGATTATGAAAATCAAATGAGAAAATCAATATGTTCATTTAAAACTCTTAGCAGAATGCCTGCCACTTGGAAGGGTCTCAGAAAGGGTGTCTATTCATATTTTAGTTTCTCTAGGACATCAGATTTATTCCTGCTATCAAGAATTCTTGTGTCCCCTATACAATGCTACTCAACTTCAAATAGAAGTCTGTTCCAATAAACTCATAATAAATTGAAAATAGTGTAACTTCACAATGTATTTAATACCATTAAACTTGCCAAACATACTACCTTAGGAACACAATATGCTATCATGACCATTAATCTTGATTCTTCAACTTCATTGGAAAAAGAAACACCTAGTAGATTAGTGGAGCACATTACTGGCTGCATCAATGCTGGTCATGGAGGCATGGCCTTGGGTATTATATCTTGTCCCTAGCCTATTCCTCTCTGGCACTATTTCTGTTCTCTGCTTCCCAACCAGCATGAGGTAAGCAGCATTGCTCCACCACACCCTTCCACCATGATTTCTCTGGAGTAGCCAGTAATGAACTGAAATTACGAGCAAACAAACCTTTTCTTATTTAAGTTGTGGTGTCAGATATTGTGGCTTAGTTACAGGAACACGAATACAGCTGTACTATGTTCATTGTCTTCCTTCATGAGTGCATTGCTGACAACTTTTATATCCCCCCTCCCAACTGCCTAGCATCACGAGAGTATTGTACCAAGTATCACAAGCCTGGGAATAGATCAACATTCAAAGAATGGCTCCTCTAAATATGTGCTGTTGTCACACCATCATAAACTCAAAATATTCTAAGTCAATCCATTGTAAGGCAGGGACCATTTGTACGTAGCTGGCTCCTTTACGTCACTCAGATATCAGCATGAATGTCACCTCTTCAGAAAGGTCTTCCAGAATCATTTGATCAACTCTTATCACTGTTGGATAGTTCTTATTTTTATCTGAACTTATAACTGACTATGTAGGTATTTTCATTTTCCTTATTTATATTTTCTGTGAAAAGAGTGAGGAGCAGGTCTCTGTCTTGGTCTTTGCTGAATAATTTATGTAAATTTATTAGAATGTCACAGATTCATGGAAAATAGTTGTTCACTGTTGAGTTAATGGGGCACTTTTGACATTCTTAGAGGCAGCATTCAAGATTGCAGGTATTTTCCCATGACCTTGAAGAGCCACTAGCAACCCTATGCTTTTGCATTTCCTTAGGAATTATTTAACTTTTGAGGTATGGAGGGGATGAGGCTAATGCAAAGTAGTAACAGGTGCAAAAAAATGAAGATGTGGGCTTGAATGGGACCAACAAAGGAAAACTCAAAGTATCCATGTGGAGGAATTACAGTGGATCAATTAAATATTTTACCTGCCAAAACGGATGGCAAAAAAAATTAAAAAGACTCTGCTTTTAGCTCTCTAATATTCTAAGAAATAGTCGTAGAGGGACATGCATGAACATGACAGAGGGAAATCAGGAGTTAGATGCTCTGATATATGAAGCACTCAGGAGTTACTGACTTTGGGAGCATGGTCCTAGTCCAAGAAATCAAGGGTTCAATCATTTCTGGGAGGACGTTTCCCTTGTTGATTAAAAAAATTTAATTTAATACAGCAGCACCATTAAAACAGTATCACCAGGGCCGGGGATTTAGCTCAGTGGTTCCGCCGCCTGCCTCGCAAGTGTAAGGACCCGAGTTCGATCCCCGGGACCAAAAAAACCCCAAAAACAAAACAAAACAATATCACCAATGTGGAATCTAGGAAACAAAGATATCCTAAAATTCTCTTAATTCATCCTTCCTGGGTATGAAAGTGGCGATGATGTACTGAGATCTCTCTGGAGCTGAATGAGTTAAAATACATGGACTGCCACAGCCAGTATTTTCTTAGCAGGAGAATAGCATATCAAACTTCCAGTCATCCCCCAAAGATAATTTTTTATCCTCTTCTTCAGTAGCATTCTTCATATACCCTTCACACTAGCTACACCAAATAACTATTGTTCCCTAAAACTTGCAGATATGTTGTTGTTCTCACCTTCCTCATACATTTTCCTCTGCTCCTCTATCATCCCACCTAAATAAAACCCTTCTTGTCCTTTAAGTCAACTGTAACATCACCGTCTCTTCCCTTTCCTCTTATTATTTGCATTTTTTTTCATTTGGGCTTCACCAGAATTAATTCTTTATTTTAAATTTCTTCACGACCTATCTTGCAATTAATTATAAGCTGTTCTCTCCTAAAGGCAGAATCAGTTCATATGTTTAAGATCCTAACAAACTTAACACACAGACTTGCTCTCAGTAGACAATCAATAGTTCCTATAAATAACTATTCACTGGACAGTAAACCACATGTATAATTTAAAGTTTTCAAATCCCTTTTCTCATGTATCCCTTTAGATTTTGTTCTGTTTTCCTTCCATTTTCAAGTTTTAAATAAAATTTTATCTCTCTAAAGTTTAGGAGTACTCAATCTTAGAAAATTAATTTAAATAAATATACACACATGTTGCTACAAGTTCCCCAAGCCAAGAGCTCACTGGATGGTTTTATCTCTGTATATGAACCACCTCCATCCAGTGGTTTCTCAAATTCTAGGAAATTCAAACCAGGAAAAACAATACATAGGTTTAAAACTTAAGAACAGTTGGGTTATGAAATTTCAAATTGTAATTTTTCTCTCACTTTTACCAAATGTTTTGATGCTATTAGCTAGTTATCTTTAAAACATCAAACTACGTATTGTCAGTATCTCTACATCCAGTGAAAGGAAGTTAACAAATAAGTTGATTTCCTGCCTTCAGAGGAAAATACCACAGTATCAAAGTGCCTGTGGAAAATGCATGCTGCTGAGCAACCAACAGAAGCTCAGTTAATTTAGATTCCACCCATGAGGATATTGTGTTAAGGAAAAGTAAGTTGGGAGAAAAAATCTGATTAATGATTAGAACATTTCTCCTGTCCCTGGGGCAGCCAACCCCGTAGAACCCAAGTCCCTGCAGTTCCATAGGTACAGTCCACTGGGGATTATCCTTTGTAAATTTGTCCTGATTGTGATAGAAAGATACACATATTTGTGATCTTTGTAAGTATCTGAGATCACAGATGACAGCATGTAATTTCAAAGCCATGAAGCATTTTTTAATCTCATTGAAGTTTTGTTGATGTGTGCTAACATTTCCTGTAAAATAACTGTAACTTCAATAATAAAGAAAATAGTATTATTAGCATACTATTAATGTAATAATATATGCAGCTAATAATAATAGCTACCACTTAGCAAATGTATTATTTAGATAAGGCAGTGTGCTTTTAGATTATTATTTCATGTGATCCTCATCATATCCCCATGAGGTAGATAGTATTACAAACTCTGGATTTTAGTCATGGAGAAATTGAATTACCTACACAAGTGGAAGGACATAGCTGTAAATTAAGGAGATCTAAGTCTATTTGCTCTACTGCCAAAAAGTAATTTCCTTTTATAGTGGTGATACATATTGCTTTACAAATATGCAGTTCAAAATATTTTAACAAACTTCGAAAGACATTTCTAATACTCTCTCACAAGTCATATTAGCCTGATTTCTAATCTCAACTTAGTTGCTGTATAGGCTTGGGAAAGCAATGCTGACATTTTTAAGCTTTACTGAACTCAAATATTGAATGAATATAATGATACTTATCAGTAGAGTGCTGTGACAATTTAAAAAGACACTACACGATGTATCTATCATACATTCTGGGACATAGGAAGGGTTTTAAAACACAGAGCCAATATCATTATCAATTGTCATTCAGTCTATAAAAATGACTCTACTCTGGAAGCTGTGTAATGAGAACATATGTTTTCATGCAGACTTCACATTTATTTAGTACAGAGCTATAAAAATTAATGGTGTCAATACCAAAGAACCTACCAGCTCTAGGAAATTGTAAAATGAATGATTGCCCAAATAAATATCGATTTTATGTTCACTGAACTATGAGATCAAAATTCCAGTTTCCTTCTCTATTTGGTTTATATCCCACAGATGTTCATATAACAGAAATGAATTTACTTCTAAAATGAATGTAACTTTCTTTTAAAACTATTCGTTATTGGAATTTCTTGAATACTATCATTTCAGTGATGGGATTCTCACTTTCCCATCATCTTCAGTTTTTTAAAAAAGATTATGTTTTCTTGGGTGAGTTTTAATTGAAAAATGCAACTAAAGTCAAAACAAAAGAGAAAATGAAGGATATAAATCACAGTATATGTGTGGCAATGAAGAAAATTAAACAGATTAATTCCTTTCACTCAAATTCTCTTTTTCCCAAACCAGAGATCAATTCCTTAGGTTTTATGAAATAATATTTAGAGGTTACTGCTTGTCCATCGCCAGTTTAAATTTAGGAAAACCATAACTTGACTGTAAAAACAGAGAAGGGGGACTTCTAAAATAAAATGTTCATTCCAAGAATATTCTCACATTTTTCACCATATGTATCTAATGAACATGTAGATGTTTTATATTTATGCAATCCAATTGTTGATATTACAGATACTGCACGAGATTGCTGCATCGTGTATTCTACATTCCTGAAGAGCTGGACTGGAAAAAGGAAAGGACTAACTTCGATTTTGCATAATTTTTATTCGGTCACAATGACCCAGAAATTCTTTTCTTTAACTTTTATACTGGTTCTGTTCCACTCTTTCTATATTCAATAAGGAAAGTCATCTCATGTGGGCAAAAACGGCTTGTTCCTTATTAACCATGGGGGGCTGGGGATTTAGCTCAGTGGTTCTGCTGCCTGCCTTGCAAGAATGAGGTCCTGAGTTCGATCCTCAGTACCAAAAAAAACCCTTACTGACCATGGGGATCATTGGTCCTTTTTGGTGCTAAACTCGGGGATTACTGAAAACACAGCACACACCAAAGAAGCATTAGACAATGGAGAAATATAAGCCTGGACTACTGATCTCAGTGCTTCAGATCAACTTCACTATTTTCTTGCTCTATTTTTTTTTTTGTATTTTTGTCATGAAATCCACAGTAATTTCATAGAAAAGCAGCATCTCTGAGACTGGGCTGGGAAGAGACAGGCCCACAGTGGGGCACATGGAAGCAGCATTCCCAGGAGACTGAACTTTTTTTTACCTTGGATGGGGCTGGGGGCTATCTGTGAATCTAGCTTTTTTTTGTCAAACAATTATGACTATAGGATGGATTGTTCTGTGATTTTAGGATTAAATTTTGGTTTGTTTCTTTTTTGTTATAATAAAAGTCATCAGAATGACATGAATTCTGAGCCCACCCCCCAAAAAGAAAGGGGGCATTCTGGCTTCCGCAGGCTGTGCTAGTCTCAGGTTATTATCCTCAGATGAACCCTTGGCAGTCTCTTCCCATTCCTACATCATATCTGAAACTCTACTGAAATGGCAGCTTGGAGTATCAGCCTCATATTTAAACTTCAGTTCGCAGACAGCTTGATGAATCATGACAATTCAGAGGAATAGCTCTAAACCTAATGTCAAAATATGCTAACTCAAATTTGAATCTGTGCAGGTACACTTATGTGTACATGTGTGTATACACATATGTATCTATTTCTATCATGTGAACATGCAGAAATGCCATGGTTTGCAATTATCTATCTGTCTGTCAGTCTAGCTGTATTGACTTTATAGAGCTATAGTTACTACAATCAATTAACTTTGATGATGTCATGAACACACTTCCCCAGCCCTGGTCCAAACCTGGCAAAGCCTCTGTTGTGGTTTAGAAGTATCTTCTGAAGGTCCATGACTTAAAGTCCTGGTCCTCAGCTTTCAGCCATGTGGGAGGCAGTGGAAGCTCTCAGAAGTGGGGCCCAGTGCAAAGAAATTAGGTCATTGGAGACATGTCCTTGAAGGAGATATTGATACCCTGGCCACTTCTTGTCTCTTTGCCTTTGCTTCCTGTCCAGCATAAGGTGAGCAGCTTTGTTCCATCCCATGCACTGCCCTACTAAAGGCCCAAAGCCATAGAGCGGAGTGACTATGTACTGAAACCTCTGAAACTGTGAGCCAAAATACATTTTGCTTTCTTTTTAGTTGATTATCTCAGGTATTTTGTCACCATGAGGAAAAGCTAAGATATCTTCTCATCGTTACCAGGATAAACAATGTCTTCCATGAATTGACTTCCACCTCTTTCCCTAGCTGTCTTGCAGAACTTTCCCCTTAGATGATTCCCAAAAGCCAGAGGCTTCTCTTCAAGTCGTTTGCACCAAAAAAGCAATTTATCCACTCAGGGCTCTCCTGTCAAATATTGTTTTCCAGTACCGTTCACCCCTCTGCCTCCTTTCCTACTCAAACTTTAGATCTTGGTTTAATATTCCCTTAAGAACCACTTCCTTGGAAAGTCAATATAAGACTAATCTTCCCTGAAACTTTTCTCTTTTTGCCACAATCTCTAGGTACTTTTTTGTTGTATCATTGCTTTAGTGTCCTTCTTGTTTCCTAGATAAAAAGATTATTTGTCTTTCTCACTTCTGGAGTCCCAGCTCCTATTTGGTCCCTGTTTTAAAATAAAATTAAAAGTCTAGCAAAGTTACAAATAACAAGATGTAAGCTTCCATGTTTCCCCTTTATTCTAAAAACTCTTAGTTAAGTTAGTTTTATTTCACTCCAGAAATATTTTGCAGTGAAGTAGATAAGCGAGCAGAGCAGGTCTCATCAGACATCTTATCCATACAGGAAAAAAAGCAAATCATCTTGTAAGAACTGCAAAGGTTTGTCACAATTGAAGTAAAAGGTTCAAACTGTACCCAAGCTAAGCTGGCAGTTTAGGTACAGACACAGCAACTACAATTCTGCTAGCAGTGTACAAGAAGATCCAGTGTGATCAGAAGCTAATCGAAATAGGAACAAGGTTTGGAGTGGTGGCCTGGGCTGCTCCGCAGGTACAAACTGCAAACAAGTACAAGAAGTAGTCGAGAACAGTGCTGTCTCTTCCATTTCCTGGACTCTAAATGTTCTCAGGCAAATTTTCCTCCACAATGCTTTTCAAAGACCACGAAGACCCAAACAGAGAAGACGGAATATTCTCTACCAAGAGAAATTTTGGTGTTACCCTGGAGATACGAATGTTTTACAAATCAAACTGTGTCCCCAAATTCCTCTCTAATCACCCTAAGGTATGCAGCACTGTGACGAGAGAGTAAGAGCCCTCTAAAGGCATACCCCAGCCCGTTCCTTAAAACACTAACAGAAATTCCTTACATCAGGAGGTAATTGCGTCTTTGAGCACACACAAATGCCCTTATAATGAACAGGAAGTCATGGGCCCTGGATTTCTAGAATTTTTCTACGCATTTCTGTGAACTGATTCCAATGGGAAGAATTGTTCTTCCTCATTCATGTATGTTTGTCATACTCCTAGAAGGCAGTAGCAGAAACTGTCCCCCCACAGTGAATTTACCATTTGAAGGGAAAACAAAACATAATTTCTAACTATTTACCAGCGAATGAGACTCACAAATGACAGAACAAGTGGAGAAAAGACCAGTGGGTCCAAATTGCTTTTTCAACCCCTCCTACTCCACTGTTTTCAATATTTTAACAGTGTAATTCAGGAGATCTTAACACTGCAATCCTTCAGTTACGATCCGGTTAGGTCCAGAACTTTTCAAAAGACAAGAAGTCAGAACTTTATTAAATGCTTTCTTTTCCATCGTAAATTCACTGCTGTGAATTCAAAGAAACAGAGGAAAAGTTGTGGTCCCAAATTCTAGTACCTAATCCATAGGGGTGAAAAAACGATTTAACATTTAACATCAAAATAACACCGTACATACAACAATAAAATTGTATCTGCCAGCTGCTAAAAGGAAAATATTGAGCTGAGCGTGGTGAGTAGTGATGTACACTTGTAATCCTGGCACTCAGGAGGCTGAGGCAGAAGCAGAAGATTCTCCATGACTTTGAGACTGAGGCCAGACTGGACTACACAGTGAGTTCAAGGGCAGCCTGAACTACATAGCAAGACCCTGCCCCAGAAAAGAAAAAAAAGAGGGGGGGGGGGAGAAAGAAGGGATGGAGAGAGGAAGGGAGGGAGGAAGAAAATACTGTTTATTAAAAATTAACTGATTTTTACGCCGCAGCTTGCTGAGTGAGTTGCTCTGCTCGGTGAGCCAGATAAAGCCCTCTATTCCAGCATCAGAGCACCACCTCGATGAACTACAACTTTCTCTGTGCTTGCCTTTGGCTTCCTCTGGAATACTTGCTTCCTGACAGCCCTGCTTGCCCATCTACATCCAGAGTATAATCAGGCATCGATCGGAACAGAGTGGGAGCTTTAAAATACGCGTTGAGAGGGTAAATGCACTACTTCACAATATGAGGTACTGTGTCCTACCATGCTGTGTATCAGTGACTCCTTCCTGTCTTCCCAATGTCATCTTCTATCTCTCTTCTCCAGGCTCACCCTGTGCCAGCCACACCGGCCGCTTCTCCACTCCCCTGTTCTGACCTCAGAGGCTTAAGACCTGCTCTTCTGGCTGTGTCTCCTTCCGCCAGAGAGTTGCGTTGCTTCCGGCGTTGCTTCTTTTCATTTCCGCTGTCGTATGACCTCTTCCTTCAGGGTTTTCCCTGACCATCTTCGCTAACATGTTCACTCCCCTGTCTGCCTCCCTCCTTGCCGCTCACTCATTTCTTTCTTTTCGTAGCACCCATTACCAATTATCGTCTTATTCCCTTCTGTTTACTGGTTTGTTGCCTGCTTCCCTTCCTTGACCCCACGATGACCGGAACTTGTTGTTTGGTACTATTATATTCATGAGGACCATCGCAGTGGTTGCTATCTACTCAATAAATCATTGTGAATTGATAGAACCACGAGAAGCTACATAAAGCAGATCTTATAAGATACTTTGTTGTCCCCATCTCTGCCATCTCTGACTTCTACAACAAATTCATTCACAGAAGCTAGGATAGAATGTGTGGCCAATATTACAATAATAAAATGAAAGGAAAATCAGAATAAATCAAACAAAAAATAACTTGGATTAAAACTATCTTCCTGATTCATTCTTTTGTCCACAAAGAAACCCTAAAGTTTTGCTGAGCCAAGTTGTACATGTGAAATTCTGAACACATTGCAAATCTTCTAGGATTTGCTTGCTCAAGGGGATTTCTGTTCCAATTGAACAATTATACCCTCCAAAAAGATACCCAATCATCTGGATGCAAATGTAATGTTTCAGAGGTGGGAAAGATGCCACTCAATTACCTAGAGCCTATCCAAATTTTGCTATGATTATTGCTCTTTTAGAGAAACGAGTGTTTTCATGTGCATTTAGCACTGTGGATCAAATTTCTTGAAAGATCCATTGCCTTTGCCTCAAAAATTGCACTTGCTGGCACGAATCCCAAGGAAATATTCAGTCGTGTGTGAAAATATTTCAAGGCTCTCTATCATAGTGTTGTCTCAAAATAAGTTAGGTACCACATAAATATCTGACAAGAGCATGAATATTCAAATTATGAGATATTTGTAACTATATAATGAAGTACTCTGTAATAAAATAGTTATAATAATATGCTTATTAACACAGGGAAGTGGTAGTGATTTACAAATTATATTTTTGTAACATACGTTTATATTGTGTGTGCATCTGTGTGTATAAATGCATGGAAAAATACCTGGATTTATATTGAAAAAAAATTTTTACTTGGTCTCATGAGAGGTGGAGCATCAGTGATGGATGTTCTTTACCATCCTTTTTGCATATACATATATATTATAATCTTCATATCATAATGAGGCTTCAGTTTTAAAATAAGTAATTATATTAGTGAGGAAGTAAAACATGCCTTTCCCTTTGAGTTTACACCCTGCACTCTAAAAGAGAAAATAGCTTCCCTAATGGGGTTAAAATAGGGACTTGGAGGAGAAACAAAATATCTGAGTCTTTTCATGTTTATAGCATGGAAGCAGCACATAGACATGCAGTGTCTCCATGCTATTACAATTTCATGAGAAGATTATTAGAAAAATACATACCTTAAAAAGCTCCTAGTTTGAATAATAATGAAAAATTTTCTGGACAATCTCCTTTTTTTCAACACACATATTTAATTCTTATGTCTGTGGCTCTTTTAGAAATTTTAAATTCCTTTCATTTATTTTGCATTTAATTACTCTTCATCATGTCCAGTAAGTGCAAGTTCAAATCTAACCATAGACCCTGAGGAGACAGTTCCACAGAAATTCATGAGGAGTTTCGGAAAAAAAAGGTACAGGGAGGAAGTCACTGGATCCGAAATGGAAATGAAAAAAAAAATACCTTTGGCTTAGGAGAGAGTTAATGGCAACATCCAGTAAGCCACTTTAGGTATCTCAAAAGCAATCCCTCGAAATATTTCCATTTTTACTAATTGAGGTCAGGCAATGGGAAGCTTTTCCTAATCTCTAGGCATAACCCTTTTTTTTTTTTTTTGGCGTTTGTACAAGGCCTTCATTTAAGACCTTCCTTAACAGCATCCGCACAGTGATTAATGAGCAATGGAGTTGGCAAGCTTTTCCTCTACTGACATCCATGTTTCATAAAGTCACGATTATGATTAGAGGAGCATAATATTGAACACAAGGCTCAAGTCAATCCCCAGAGCAGCTGAAATTAGAATTATCTCTAGAGTTTCCTCCCAGGAACATTTTGGAATCCATCAAAAGGACAGAAGGGGATGATGCTAAAACATAAACAAAGAGAAAGGAAAGAGAGACAGCCTTCACCTTCCAATAAATAAAAACAATTTCTCCAGGTTGTCATAAAACATCATCCTGGGTGATTCAAATTCCAGTTACAAAAGCCAAACAGGCTGGAGATTTCTGGTAATGGTGTCACAAAGAGTACACAGCTCCCAGATGTACTGAATTCTTGGTAGGAAGCTGAGGGATGTCACTGTGCTAAGAAAACATTTTTGTCCTTCTTCCCATTCCCAAGAAGCAAATTATTCTCATTTCTGTCTGCTGATGCTGCCTACATTAGTGGGAGACATAGTCATACATTTAAAGAGAAGCTGTAGTAAGCAGAATAATGACAACTGCAAAGCCATTCGCTCCATAAAACCTGGAACCCATGAATACATCACTTTACATGGCAAAGGGGACATTGCAGGTATGTAAGCTAAAGATTTTAAAAAGAGGAGATCACCTTGCATTATCCAGCTCCATCCAGCCTAATCACAAGAATCTTTAAAACAGAGAACCTGTTCCTTGGTCATTGTCAGAGAATCAGATATGACAAGGGAAGCAAAGAGATATAACGTAAGACATGACATAAGACCTCAAGTGGTCATTGCTTAATTTTGAAGATAGAGCAAAGGGGTCATAAACCAAGGTTGTTTAGAATCTAGAAATGTCAGAGGAAAAGATTCTCCCCTATAGCCTCCAGAAAGGGGAGGCCATTTTGATACCTTGATTTTAGCCCAGTCTGGCAGAAAGATCCAATAATAAATCGCTGTTGCTCTAGGCCACTAAGTTTGTGATACTCTATTACAAAAGCAACCAGAAACTGCTGTGAAGCTAGGAGTGGGAATTTGAAATGCTCACTTCATTACCTACATTCCTAGTTTTTAACTATAATTCGGATACATGTTGCCTGGCGAGACACCACTCCACTGGAGGGCCATTCCATGAGTCAAAGTAATCATTACCAGCACCGTCAGTTTTGCAGAACTATAATGAAATCCCTAAAGCAGGCTACTTTTGAAGCACACCGTTTCTCAGCTGACAGTTTTGAGGCTGAAGGACCCAATGGCAGCCCCATAGTGTTAATCTCTCATGAGGGCTGCACAGCAGCAGGAAGGCTAATACGGAAGGAAGAGACCACATCTCAACAAAGGAAGCCAGAGAAAGTCCCATCCCATAGCCTCTTCTGAGGAACAAATTTCCAATAAGAGCATGAACTCGCACTGAACTTCACACCTTAAAGCTCCAGCACCTCAGCACGGCCTCACTGAGGACTGAGCCTTCAGCACACTCTCCTCAGGGTACAAATGATATCCGAACTACAGCAGCATCCAAAGCACCACAGAGTCAGCTTGGTAAAGCCAGGAGAAGAAAGGGATAACGCTGAGAAGTTTTCACTGGAACTTTTAATTTAGTACTACAATTTATTAGGCAGAGTTATTCTGCTTCATTTGTTCAATTGTGTCCTTGTTAGAGAAATGAAGGTCCTTCGTATAATGTGATGCCACCGAATTTGAAATAACTGGGTAAATTGTAGATCCTGGCAAGCAGCCAAGCCTACAATACTTAGCCATTTTTCCGATCACCTGACAAACTAAACAGGATAAATGGATGCCAGGGAGAGAAAAAAGAGAAGAGAAACATAACAGTTTTTTGTTTTGTTTTGCTTTAAGTAGTGACTCTGATTAGAATTGTATTTAATTATAAATACATAACTACTTTGCTCTCAACATTTTCTTCTCAGCTCCAATTTTGAGAATGGCCTTCCTTAATCACCTGCTTAATGTGCCTTTTCCTCCTTACTTCCCTATCTAATGTATTCACGATATTATTCCTATGTGTGGTCATACTTAGATTTCAGTTTGTGATGATTAATTGTGGTAAGTCAGCTTGACCCCAGTAAGAAGTGCCTAGCAGACTAGTAAGGTTTTGGGTCTCTGTAGGCAACTGACATATAGGCCAGCTAACTAAGAGGGCAAAGGCCACCCCAGAGAAGGCAATGGCCTCCACTTCCTTCAGCCTTCCAATTCTGACACAGACTCACACTGGCGACTCGCCAGTGAGTTTCCAGGCCTTCCACCTTCAACTCCTAAAGGATCCTTAAGCTCACAGGTGTACAGAGAGCTATTTCAGACTCTTCTGCCTCTGCTCCCGCAGATAGCCATTGGGATTCCTGCTTCTGATTCTGTACGCTCACCTAATAAATCTTTTGTATAGTAATACATATGTTTATATTGAATCTCCTCCTATAGAGATCACTAACTAATGTACACTTCATGCACCTATGTTCTCTGCTAAAATATAAGCTCCATGTAATTGGAGATTGTCCTTATCTTATTCATGCTGTATCTCTATTTGCAAAAGAATGCTTTATATATGGAAGGTATATACCAAATGTTGAAAGAAAGGATGGAAGGTCAGATGGATGGATGGATGGATGAAGCAAAAAAAATATTCAATGTGCCAAACATAAAGAAATCTTTGAAGAAACAGCAAGATTTCATAAATCTTAAACAGGTGTCTATGATTAAGACAGATGGAGAGAAGCAAACATGCAAGTAGCAACCCTTCTGCACACAACAGCACTGACAAAAAATCAGAAAGGAGATTGACTGATTCCTGGAGTCTAGAAACTGGCTGAAAATATAGAAATAACAAGACAATATTGGATAGCAGAAAGTTGATATTGTTGCATATTACAGATCAAACATAAAGTGAGATCATGTTAAAGAGTAGGAAATGGGAAGTTGGTTCCCATAACTGATATTTCAATATAGACTTCCCTTATCTGCAATCTATGTGTCCCTCACTTCAGAGGCCCCTCAATTTCTGGTGCAACCATTTGAGATAGCTTATTGATGCCCAGTCCTATTTATGATTGTTCAAGATTGGGGGAGGAAGATGTAATTTGTTATCAGATATTAACTCTCCTATCATACCATACCTGATATGGGAGGAATAGATTCTTCCACTTCATTTTTCTGAGTTTGCCCAAGTTCTTATTGCACCCAATGAAATTAGCACAAACCTCATCTGTTTTATAACTACAAAGAGGATTTAGATCCATTGGCACCTGGACCACATCTTTTGTTAGACAATTCCCATGGATAACTAGATGGACAGAGTATGAATCTGGAGGTTTCAGTGATCCCTAGAAATCAAGTACATTAGTATTAACCTGAGACTACAATTAAGAGATTTTTTAACAACATAGGCTTTTTGGCTGTGATGACAAATCTAGAAAAGAGCAATACAGGAAAGGGAAAGAAAGTTGTTCATTGATTGGCTTGAATTTGATCCTTCTTCTACATAAAACTTGAAAGTGGGAAGAATAAGGAAATAAAATAAATACCAACTCAGGTGCACAAAATACACTTTTAAAATGTAAAAAACAAAGTGCTTGTTTTTACCCACCCACTCTAGCCTATATTTATTTTGGCTGTTCATACCTCCTTCCAAATGGCTGGTCAAAACATAAATCCTTCTAGAATAAAGCTTGCATAAGATTATTTTGGACTATAAATTTTTCTCTAGAAATCACTCCAAAGGTATTAGCATATTTTGTATGGGAAATAATAAATATGAAAAATTGTGAAGCAAAACTGGAAAATGCTTGCAGCTTCTATATGATTCTGAGTTTAGAAAGCCGTGATTATTTCATAAATCCAGCTCAAAATTCCCATGCTCTGTGCATTAGCTGTTATCAAGATAAATAGTTTCTGATGACGCTTTCATAGACGTTTTTGGATTAGCGAATTTTCCCATAAAACAAATAGTTTATATTAAGGCCATAGCTGGAAACAAGCAAGAAAAATTTGAGCCACTTTAGAATAAATATTATGTAGCTTGTTGTTTTTAATGCCACTGAAAAGTGTAGAATATGGGATATACAAAGGTTGTAATGAAAGTAAGTGATAGATTTAATTAAATGCCTAAATAGATTTTTTATAAATTTTTATTTTTAAAAATCACTCCTTTGATCTTTTCTTTTGAAAACCTTGATAGAAGGGCTGAGGATTTAGCTCAGTGGTTTCACTGCCTACTGTGCAAGCTCAAGGACCTGAGTTTGATCCCCGGTACCAAAAAAAACCAAAAAAAAAAAAAAAATCCTTGATAGATAGTGATTCACTTCTTTACCTCATCATAAGCTGAAAGTAGAAAGCATATGTGCTTTTTGATATTGGGACCTTTAGAACCATGGTCATTCACATGAAAAGTAGAGAGCTCATATGTAGTCCTGCATAGAAGCTGGTGTATTACACATGGGCAGTACAGTAATGAATACACGTAAAGTCACATTGAACGTGGCTGCATTCACCTTCTTCTTCCTCCTCCTAGGCCACTGAAGAGACTAATGGTAAGGACAATGATTAAAAGGAGCTTGGCTGGACACTCAGGTTCCTCACTTGGCTCCAATCCCACCCTTCTGGGTTCAGCCTTGTGAATCTGGGGTTGGGACTTGGCAAAGGAAGGTTATGTTTGCCAGGTGCTGTTTGATAAATTGTTTTAATAGGAAGCACTGGAGGAAAGTAGAACGCGCACTGGGAAAGAGAGAGGTCATTTCTTCCTATTTTGCTTCTTGTTTATCACCATAAGACTGGCATTTGGCCCCAGCTTTCAAGTTGTAGCAATCATCAAATCATTTTTATTCTGCCTCAGAGAAAGCAGAAGCAACCAGACAATGTCCCCAACTCAGAGCTCCTCACTTCTGGATGATAGGGCCCTTGCTCTAAGCTTCAGGTGTTCCATAATCTCTTTTATTTGCCTGCAAAGACTGCCTCAGTTCCAGCTGCTACAACAAACTGCTGTAGATTGGTACTGTGAAACAATGGAAACTTGTTTCTCACAAGTCTGGAGGTTGAAGGTCTAAGATCAGAGTCCTAACATGGTAAGTCCTGGTAAGGATACTCTTCCTGGTCTGCAGACTTCTTGCTTCTCTTTGTGTCATCTGATGGAGGCCACAGAGAATCCTCTCTTTGGGGTTGTCAGCCTCCTGAACTGATCACCTCTCAAAGACACCACCTCAGTATCATCACACTGGGGGGGGTCATGATTTCAACAGGTAAATGTGGGGAGCAGGAACCCAGACTTTCAGACCATAGCAGAATGGTGCCATTTCTGTTGTTGACTACATCCTGATTACCTCTGTGTCCTCCATTTGCCTTTCTAGTCCTTCCTTCTATGCCAAATTCTTCCTCATCTGAAATTGGGTGTCTTAATAGAAAATGTAGTGTATCCTGCTTTTCTCTTTTCCCTTTAACTGGACATGGGTCAACATAAACAATTAGTAGGAAAATTTGAGGGAACTTTCGATACGCTTCTTCTAAATTGAGCAAAAGAGGCAAAACTCTTTGAGAAATGAATGAAAAGTAAAAAGTAACCAATGCTTACATAATAAAATGGAGGTTTTGAATCACTTTATACATCCTTTGAGTGTTAAAATTATTGAGGCTGAGAGTTACTATCTTATTGAAATCAACTTCCAAGTCCTTGATATATTGGCTTGCATATAATAATCATCTAAATTTAGTGTGATGAGTTGAAGAATAAGAAGCTCTAAATAAGCACAAAGTATTGAAATTACAAACTGTCACTTTTCTGTGGTCTGTGCTCTTTCTCCCCAAAGGAGGAATTCATAAATGATCTCAACAGTCTCTCTGCTTCCTGTGTGCAGTGGACAGTGGCTGAAGAGTATTACACAAAGTTGCAGTAATAGAGGATTGATGCTATTATCAGTTACATATATGAATACAGCTCAAGCAAGCATGCACCACTACCACAAAATATTATTGTATTTTCTCATGAGAGTCTCATTTTCTGTATTTACTTCCTAACTCCTAATTAATACTGCTTTGACTAAGAAAATGAAAGCAACCTGTGATAATTACTTTCATGGGCCCCAGTGAACTTTGTTGCTGCTATGAATGCCCTTGCATAGTTTCTTCCACATTGACTCTGGCTTTCATCAGGGGAGCTGCTTGGTCCATGGGACATTAGCGAGAGTAATGCAAACAGAGTGATAAGCACTTGTATATCAGTTGTGTCCTCTTGGAAGTGCTTGTTCTTGGAAGACAGCTGCCACGCTGTGAAGACAGATTACAGAATCTACAAGGCCACATGAGAGATGCCAGAGCTTGAAAGGCCATCTTCCACCCAAATTTCCAGCTGATTATGATAGCCTGAGAAACTTCAGCTGCAACACATACAACAGACTTGCCCAGCTGAGCCCAGTTAAACCCCAGAATAATGAGAAACAGTCATCATTAAACCACAAAGATATGGGGTAGTATATAACTGGAACATCATTACAGAGAAATTTGCTCATATTATCGCCACCAAATTGAGAGACAAACGGGAATTTACACGTAACTCCTCCTTTTCTCTTCTTGGAGTAAGGAGGAATGCACCTATTGAAGACTGTGATGGACTTTATTTCTTACCCTTTATTGACTTGTCAGGGACACTTCTCATTTGGTTGTATCCTCTTTTGCCTTCCCCAGTCTTTGCCTGTCTTCTGCATCTTTCTTGTCACCATTCTAAGATGTTTTCATTCCATTCTTAATTCACACAAGAACATACAGACACATGCTACCAGATCCTTCATCTCCTTCTAGCTACCACTCTATCTCTTGGCTTCTGCTTTTAGGCGACCTTCTCAAAAACTTGTGATTGCCTCCCCTCTACTTCCTCACAGTCCATTTTCTCTTAAGCTTCCTTCCAATTTGTCTTCTTCAGTACATGCTCCCTAACTTAATTTTGCTCTCATCCTGAATGGCTTCCAATAGATTCATCTCTGTCTTCAATTTTATTAAGGTCTCAATGCTTGGTTACTATCAATCATATGTTAATATCTTCTTACCACCTGGTTTCTAAAAGTACTTCGTGTCTCCCTCCCAACTTAGTGGTTGTGTTTCTCTTTTCTTTTGTGACCCTTTTTCTTGGATTTAAATGCAACTGTGTTCCACATGGACTATTTGTAAATCCTCTGAACGTCTGCATTCTCTTCCAAGATGACTTTACCTGATTCAATAGGTACATGTCATCTTTATTCTGAGGACAACCAAATCCATGTCTCTACCCTAGTCTTCCTGAGCACTATTTCCAATTGGTTACTTTCCACCTTTACTTAAATATTTCACGAGTTTCTCAATCATAGCAACGTGAAACTAGTTCTTTACTATTCTTTCCCATATTGAAAGTAACACCATACTGTATTGCATGTATTCATTTGCTCAATCTGGAATCATAGGAGCCATGCTTGATTCTATCATTTATTCTTTAAAAAAATCCAATTGAGCACCAAATTAGTGACAAACACTATGTTAGAGTAATGTGAGTCTTGTCCTACAAGAGTCCACTGTTTAGGATTAAAAATAGATTTGTAGAAAGATAATTACAATGAAACTCAAAAACTATTCTAGCAGAGACAAGATAAAACATGGTTATAAACAAGCAGGTGGGATTTTAGTACCATTCTTGGAAGTGAAGAAAGCAATGTGAAATAGTCAATTTCTGAGAAATTTTTCTCTCATTTTATTACCTATTAATTACCTCTTTCAGATTATTACTTGAAGATAAATAATCAACTTACCCCACAATTATCCTGTAGGGTAGAGAGTTCTCAGATTTGAAATAAATGTTTCCAGAAGCATTTCCCAGTGTGGAACCTTTTTTTGTCAAGTTGTTGATTTTTTGTTGTAGCACTGGTTTATTCCCTTCCCTATATCTTCATGTTATTTTCATCTCCATGTTGATACAGAATATGGTGTTAAAACCCACCTCATCTACTTCTACCTATATTTTTGTTTTGTTCCCACCTAGTATAGCTGGAGAGTTTTAGGAAACTTGGCATTCCTAGTAACTTCCTATTTCCGAGACACACGAGTGCTGCATGTAATAGTGGGGTGTATTGCTTCACATGCAGACATTTTTATTTTAATCAGTTACATTTAGTGACAACTTGAGTATTAATAAAAGTAGAAGCATACTTCATGTGTCAGGTTCACCCAGGAAGTGCTGCAAGGTAAAGGTTCAGAAAGAGCTTGGGCTCTGTAGTGTAATGGTCTTTGGAAGATTAAGAGCTAAGAGAAAATAATTCTTTCATAGTAAGAAAATATTAATATAATGTGGCTTCTGTTGTAACTGACAGTAGGAGTAGAAAACGCCACAAGTGATACTGAATATTGCAAAGAATTTTTCTCTAGTTTAATAAATACCCTAGTGGAGTCAAGCAGTACTGGTAACAGACCTAAGCTAATATATACTACAAAAACAATTATTTGTAAGAATTACCTATTATTAGATAACATCTCTAAATACTAGATTTAATATTATTAGATGACATATATCTAAATGCTAGATTCAATGTTACTCTGTGCAAGTGTATTTCCAAATAACTAAAGCCCACCTTCCATTTATATATTGATTTAATACAGCATGCTTCAGGGAGTGAAGTAGCGACACCAAGAGAAGTAAGATTTCTGAAAATACACACCCTAATGGAGAAAATGGTCAAACAGAAAAACCTGCAATATCAACACTGATGAAACACTATGGATTTTTTTGATTTTTCAATTTTTGTAATGCTGCTCAGGGCAACCTCAAAGTTGAGACCCTCTTGCCTCAGCCTCTCAAGTGGCTAGGATTAGAGGCATGCAACACTGTACCCTACTAAAACAACTCATGAATGTTTGAAACATTCACAGTAATATTTAAATAATGCTTAATACTACCTTGGGAGGATATGAATAAATCTTCATTCCAGGAACTGTTGAGGCACAAATATAAAAGATGTGAGGCCAGAGGGAAGCAGGGCTGCACTTCAATACACGCAATGCCACAACATGTGCTTTCAGGGCTGTGAAAAGAGCACAGGTTCAGAACATGGAGCTCCATGTTATGTGCTGGAGCCGGTGCTGAGCAAGGAGAGGAAACCTTTGTCAGTTGGCAGAGGCAGAGGGGGAGGGCTCTGGGCTGAAAAAAGAGGAGGGTCTTTATCTCAGACAAGTTCTAAACTAGATTTGTATCTGGGGAACATGAAAGTTAAATACAACCTTTGGTATTTATTTATTTGAAGTAACAGCTTTGGCTGTTATGTGTATAATTTAAGCGTCTGTAGATCTCTTACTGAAGCTCATTGGTAGCTTACAATCCTTTGGATTGCAAGAAAAGAATGTAGATGTAATCAACAGTAAACACGTAGCGAGTCTTAATCTAGAGAGAGCGCTAGCATCCTTTCCTTAGAAAAGGTTTTACAGATAGGACATTTTTATATCCTAAAGATTTTTGTACAGATATCTGTGCCTATATCCATATGAGTATCTGAACCTATATCTGGCTCCAGTAAGGAAGCGATGAAGGTGGGAACAGGAATAGCTGCCTCAACAGAGAAAGTAGCACTTTTCTCACTATCTGCAATGCCATGGCTCTTAGCTTGATCTAAGCACATTCTCTGTAGTCTCTGACTGGCGTCCCTGACTCTATCTGACCTTTATCAGTCTATCCTCCTGGGCACCACAGTGTTTCTTTGCAGCTAGATTACGCCACCCTTCTACAAAAAACACCTTGTTCTGGGCTGGGGATTTAGTTCAGTGGTTCCGCTGCCTGTCTTGCAGGCCTAAGGTCCCAAGTTCGATCCCCAGTACAAAAAACAAAAAACAAAAAACAAAAAACACACCTCACCTTGTCTCCCAGGGAGGAAATCCTAAGGCCCCAAGATGGCATGTAAGTAAGGCTCCAGAGATCATATTATCTTTGTTCTCTGTGATCTCACTTCTTGACGTTCTCCAGTTCATCTAAAACATTCTTCCAACACTAGCCTTCAACTCTCCTGCCTTGGGGCTTTTGCAGCAACTGCTTCTCCACTTGGAGCCCTCTACCTCATGATATTCACCTGTTACCTCCTAACCTTGAACTGTACCAGTGATCAATCCATTGCTTCCAGGTTCCAAACCCATCTCCTTTTCCTACTGTCCCCAGGAACACAGACCCTTCAGGTATTTTCTCCCGGCTGACGGGCCCAATACTAAACTTCATCGCTAGAGGGTGCTGTAGAGAACTGAAGCAGTGCAAGGCTTTGCTTCCTGGTTGCAGTGTCTGGGAGCTAACTTCCTGTGGCGCAGGTGGCTTTCCGATTTCCAGCTCTTTCAGAGCATAGAGATGCTCTGCATTTAGCTCCTCAATACTCCTAAACCTTAGCTTCCGGCTGATCCTAAGTACTCCTGTAGTGGAATATCTTTGGTAAGAGAGTGCTGGAAATAATTTTCCCCAACTTCAAAGAAGGTGGGTTTCAAGCAAGTTTTTCCTTCATAATTCCCCAGCAATGTCTTTGCCATCCATTGATTTACACCTGTGCCTGCACCATAATGTTTGGACCTCACTCAGCCTTGGGCTGGGGGCCGGTCTATTTTGCCTTATATTGTATTCCTGCATTTCTTGCAACTTGCTTTAAGTTTACAAGTTTATGATTAACCAGTAAACTTTCCCTGTTCAAGTTACTATAGGGATTCTCTCTCCTGATTGGGCCTAGACTGATACAATGTCTTAACTCAAATATCAGTGTAACATCATTTTTGTTTTCTTGACTTAAAATTTCCTTCTGGATATCTTTGCCTTGCTTGGGATTTCTCATTCTTCCATCTATACACACTGGCAAGGGCTAATTTTTATTTTTCTTGGTATCCAGCATGCAGAATCAGGGTCTTTTTATGGCACAAAAGTACCTCTGATTGATTTCCATCTTTGTATGCTCTTAACTTTCTTTTAAAGATAGCCCAGCACTTTTACATTATAGAGATGGGAGAATATGTAAGATAAAATAAATGTCTGAACTCTCCAATACAGATTATTTGGGGAGAGCAGACCTTTGCTTATTTGGAAATACAAGGATATAACTTAGCTTGGTTAGCCACATTTTCTAGAAATATAAGGGTATTCACATTCAGTAGCAATCCATTTTTTCATTTTAAGTATCTTTAAAAGAAATATTTCTAAAATTTACTGCATCTTTATTTTCAACAGTCTTAGACTGTTGAACAATGGTCTTAGACAGTTCAACTTCACTTCTTAAACACTTCAATCTTAGACACTGTTCAACAGCCTTAGACACTTCCTCTGAGAAGCCATGTCTGTCTTCTAGTTTGAAATAGGTGCCTTCGATCTAAGCTCACAGAGTACCTTGAACACCCCCTCCCCAAGCATTAGGCCATTTCATTATGACTATGGGTTCCACTGTCCATAGCCCTGGCTGAGTTGTAATGACTTACAGGGGAGGATAATTTCTCTCCATTTCCCAACATAGTGCATGGTACATGGTAGATACTCAATAAATATTCTCTGACTAATAACATCCTCAGGTGTACCACTATGAACACAGAAATAAATACAGGAGAATCATAACTGAGGCACCATGAGTGGATGGAAGTATTTGTCTTGATGCTAAGTGTATAAATCATTAAACTTCTTTTATTGTGTGTGTTACAGTAAATAGCAGTCTTTCCATTCTTTTTCTCAGGCTTATTAATTATCTGTAATACACTAAGAAGTTAGAGACCTGGAAATAACTTTATACTCAGCAAAGAAAAATAGCAACTAAATAAAGGCACTGAATTCACTTAATGCAAAAAGAAGGAGTTTGGATTCCCTAAGGTTTTACTTTTTAAAAAATTATTAGTTTTCAGCTACTCTGGTTACATGAAGTTGTCAGAAAGCAGGGGTTTCCAAAGGGTGTTGTGTTTCCACATTCCACTCCATGTAGCCAACTTAATTGAATCCATATTAATAGCAAAAAAATAAATAAATAAGATCTAGTTTTAAATCACTGCCCTTCTACCTAACAAGAAAAATCACAGAAAGCAATTCATATTATAAAAACTCTCAGTACAGACATTGGGCCATAAAATCAAAGCACTCATTCTACAAAGACTGGATGTTCCATTGAGGTCAATTAAAAGCAAGATTTATGCATGTGTGCAGCCACTGAGCCTTAAAAATGGCTTTACACTTTCTCCTCTAAGGCAAAATGAAGAATTGCTTGAGCTGGATACCTTCAGAATGGGAAAGCATACTTAACCTGGAAGAATAAACCTTGCCTCTAAGAATGTCATTGAAATGGCTTAGTGAAACCCTGAAATATATAAGCATAGGACAAATTAAAATTAACATCTGGAAATAATTTAAGGGAATTAAACACCAGCTCCATTTTACCTCTTACTTCAGAAACTTATATATGAATGGCTCAAGTCAAATAAGCTTTGATTTATATCACAGATAAATCCAAAGATACACAGTGTCAATAACACATTATAGATCACCAGCAATATCCTTTGCTGCCATCCACAATTAATTTGTGTACCATCAAGATTTGGAACTTCAGGACAACAGGAGAAATACAAGGTTTACAAAGCTAAGAGCAAGCCAAGCAATCTCAGCCTTTTAATCTTTCAGATTGGTTACTACATTGTAAACAGACCTGAGACTGAACAGATTGATGGAGGGATTCTGCACTTGCTCTCCAAGGATTATAAATCACCATGCCTTTCCTCTGTCCTCTCTAAATGCCTGGACTTTCTAAAGACACCTGGAAATGCGTTACTCTTCATAGCAATCCATTTCCTGGAAGACTTACTTGTGAAATCACCTAGTATCCAAGATGTACTCATTCTGCTTTACCTACTAAACTCTACTCTGTGGTAGGCATTGAAGATTCAAAGACAAAAGAACAAGATCCATGTATTTATGGGATACTCATTAAGATACAGAATGAGTAGCCCCATATTTAAAATAAAATGTAGTGGCAGATAGAATGTTATACCCAAAGTATTATTAAACCATTAAAACGTGCTTATATACATTATAATACGCACAGAGAAGGTGGCAGCTGACCTGGGACCTTGGAGGAAGAGTAGAGACTGTTTCAGAAAGAGGGACTTTATTCTGTGAAGGTGTAGAGGCAGGAAAAAGCTTGGCTTGTTTAGATAAAACTGGGTCCTCTGAGTCTGCCATGAGAACCATGAATGATGAGGGAGGTGGACAGACAAGTGTTAGGTGATTAAAGTCATGCAAATGAGCTCATGTTTTTCAGGTGAATGGTTAGTGCCATGATCACAGGAAATCAGGAAAAGCACAGTGCTGACTGGGAGCACACGTGGCAGTGCTCCGTGGAAGTCATAGGGAAGATGAACTTGGGAAGGTGAAGCTGCAGGAAAGGAACCTGTCAGGTACCTGTGCAATTGTCCAGGTGGAAATGTGATGGCCTGCAAGGGCAGAGTGAAACCGAATAGGGAGATTTTGGCCTTGAGAGGAGCAGAAGTGTCTAAGACTTGATCACTGAGGAGATGACAGGATTGAGGTAAGGAGCAGAAACTGATGGGGCTTTTTAACTCGGGTTTCAAGATATAAAACATGGGGGAAGCCTAGCTGAGTCACTGTAGGTGTGAAGAGTTTGAAGGCTGTGATATCTACATGGAGCTGTAGGTGGGAGATTCAGCCAGACATCTGGAGAATATCTGCAACCTGTGACTTATTTGTTCAACAAAGATTTGAAGGAGAAGCTAGAAGAGATCAGGATAGGGTCTGGAGACATCATGGCTTAATAATCCAGGACAACAAGGAACTTCTCAAAGGAAACTGAGAGACCAAGTAGTAAGAAGAAAGCTAGTGAGGGCCATGTATGAAATTCCTTGGTATTCAGGAAGGTTCTAGGAGGTTTTAGGAAGGTATTAGAGGTTTTAGGAAGCACAGTGGTTCAGTCAAACCATGTTGAGAAACAACACAGGGTGGGGACAGAAGGATGCCAATGAAATGGGAACCAAGTTTGAATTAGTGGTATGGCGAGAGCAGGTTGAGAGAGTAGTAAAGCATGAACACAGAACAAATGTGGAGTAGTGGACCAACACATAGAGAAGGCCTTAGGGGAACCAGTCACAGGAGAGGGTGGATGCGGGATTTGGCATGACGGGGTCACCAGCATAAAGATGGATCCAAAATGAGTTAATCCCGCTTGCAACATGCCTTAGGGGAAGTTGACCCATTAGGGAGATTCCTTCTCATTATTATCCAATCTGTGAGATAAAAACTACAAAGCAGGGATAGAGGGATAGGGGCTGGGCGGGCCGAGGATTTAGCTCAGTGATACAGTGACCTGCCCTGCAAGCACAAGGTCCCGAGTTCTATCCCCGGTACCAAAAAAAAAAAAAAGCACAGAGATAAAAGCACAGAGATTAAGAGGTTGCTTTCTTAAAATAAAAATACATTTTAAAAGTTCAGTAAAGCATCAAATGCTTTATGTAATTAATTTATGTAACTAAATTTTTTATCAGAATTTACATGTTTGCCTGTGTAAGTAACTGCAGGCCCTTCTGAGGATAGTGGTTCCGGTTCTCTAGGACTTTGGGATCCAAACAGATGTCTAGAGAAACAGAAGAGAGATAAAGGCATGGTGGAAAAAGGGTCAAAGAGATGGGAATTATCTAAGGAAGGCATGTAGAAGAGTTATATTTTGCCCTATTTATTGGTCCATTATTTAGATAGTCTTGTGATTCTTCTATCAATCTATAGAGTTGCAGTTTACCTCCTGCATCACTAATTAATATTCCATAATTTGTCTTTTGAATTATCAAAAAATAGTTTCTAGCAAAGTGATATATATGCTTATTCTCTTTTGAATCACCCTGAGTCGTTAGAATCTAGGCTGTCCCTCAAGATTCCCGCCCTCTCGAAATTACACTTTATGTAATTCTCTTTAATTGAAGACAGGAAGGACAAGGAATACAGTATTAAACTTATGATTATCTTATAGTTTATGTAAAAAACATATATTTTAGCTGTGCTCCTAATCAGTTGACTTTGAAATAACCAAAAAGATGATTCTACTGGTTGAGCTCATAGGTGGACTGTTTAAAAAGAATGCCCCACATCAAGAAGTCAAATAGTAACAAATGCTGATGAAGCTGCATGGGAATAAGGAACCTTATTACATTGTTGGTGGGAGTGTAAACTAGTGTAATCACTGTGAAAATCAGTGTAGGGACTCCTTACAAAAGTAAAAATAGAAGTTACATTTGATCCAGTTTCCTCCTTCTAGATGTTTTCCTGAAAAGGTTAAGGACATCACATTACAGTGATACATGCACACCCATGCTTATAGCAGCACAATTCATACAAACTAAATCTTAGAAGTGGCCCTTATATCTATCAACAGATGAATAGATAAAGAGAATGTGGTATTTACACATAATGGACTACTACTCTGCCAAAAAGATAAACCTGAGTCATTTGTAGAAAAATGAGACCATTAGGTTAGTGGAATAAATCAGACACACAAGTTTAAATATCACATGATTTCTCTTATATAAGAAAACAAAATTATAAATAAAGAGCACAATAAAAGACAGTAGGAAGCAGGAAGAGATGGAGGGAGGGGAAAGGGAGAAGAGGGAAAGGGATGAAAAAGGGAATTGAGATTTGTGTGAACCTGTACCGACTCCATACAAGGAATGTGAGCATTATGTGCTGCAAGCATGTACAAAAAAAAAAATTAAAAAAGAAAAATAGATTGTCCTTTCCCTGAAGAGTGGAATCCAGGTCAAGGGTCTTTCTGTTTATTGTAGAACTGCAAGGAAATAAATTTGTGCAAGAAAAACATGAGCTTCACAAAGGATCTGAGCTTCAGATGAGACTCCAGCCCCAGCAGGCACCTCACACGGCAGCCTTGGGAGACTCTGAGAAGGCTCCTGACCAAAGGAAACACTGAGATAATAACAATTTGTCATTTTAAGCTCCTACATTACCCAGCAATGGAAGCTCGCCAGGATCGATGTGCCAATCACAAGAGACTGTCAGGAGCTTTGGGTCTGTTGATCCAAAGGAGAGGTTGAGTCCTTTCATGAGTGTAAGACCTCATGAGTCCCTTCATGAGACAGATCCAACCAGAAGGAAAATTAATAGAAGGAAAATTTGGCGGTGAGGTCATTAAAGAAAGATCTTTTGAGTAGACAACAGCCAAGACAAGAATGAGAGAAAGATGCACTGCATGAGGATCTGATTTGCAAACTGCTTCACTCAGGAGCCTGGGTGGATTTAGAAAAAGATCACACTTGATCCATGTACAACCCCATCTCCATGTGAGCAGTGCCTGGCTGACAGATGGGTTTTCCACTAGGAAGCCCAGCAGCTTCTGATTCTGCCAACCTAGAAGGAGAAATTTGGGAATGTGGGCCTTTGATAAAAGCCTCCTACATCCTCTCCTTGCAAGATAAACAGTACAAGTGACAACACTCTCCAAGGCCAAGAAGACGGGGATTTCAAGAAGTGGTTTATGACTTTCTCTGCGTTTTCTCCTTATAGTGCTAAGCAGGGCCTGGAGCGCTTCTCGGAGCATGCTGGGAAGAACAAGAGCCACTCATTACATAAACAAAGGCAAGAAGTGGCAAGCTGCAGTTATCTGGCCAAGTGAGTCAAGCAGCCACCAGGAAAGCCATATTTGTTCCCTTCAAAGGAACAAAGTCAGTTGGACAGACAAGGAAGAACTTTTCAGGAAAAAAAAAAATCCATGCAGAAAACTCTGTGCTGATATCCAAAAGGCCTGACACATCGTCATTATTTTTGAGGCTCCATCATCTCTATTTTCAAGCCTGGCCAGGGAAGTCTAGGAAGTCTCTGTCCTCATCCTACCATGGGCCACTGCCTGAGGAAGGGGAGCAGGGCTGGAGTACCTGCTGTATGTCAGACACTGAGCCAGGTGCTTTGCTGCTGGGCCTCACTTTTACTTTTTCAGCCTAACAGCTTTGTAAGATGGATTCCTTTTCTATTGCTGCTTAATGATTTTATCACTGATTTAGCAGCTTAAAAAAGCAACACATGTTTCAGCTTACACTTGTATAGATTGGAAGACCAGGAGCATCCAGATCCAAGAAAGCTGGATGATCTGCTCAGTGTCCCACCAGCCGAAGTCAAAGAGGCAGCCGAGCCGAGTGCTCCTCTGGAGGCTCTGGGGAAAATCTACTTTCAAGCTCATTCTTGTTGACAGAATTCCATTCCATGCTCTTATGAGACTAAGTGGCTGTGTTCTTGCTGACTTTTAGCTCAAGGACTCCTCTCACCTCTTAGAGATGGCCTGCACACCTTGCCACATGGCCCCTGGCATCTTCAAACAAGCAACAGGATGCCCGGTCCCAGGGTTATACAGGGCAGAGGCCCTGGGGTGGTAAATCTTGGATACCATCTTAGAATTCAGCCTGACACATAGGTCAGCATTGTTATTCCCCTTGTGTTCACAATATATAGGCAAGGAGAGAGAGAGAGAGAGAGAGAGAGAGAGAGAGAGAGAGAGAGAGAGAGATTGAGAGATTAAGTTTTGGCAGCATTTATATGAAACCAAAATCTCTTTGATTCTAAAGCCCTGCTTTCTACTCTGTCATGCTGAGTTATAAACAAAACAATACTTCATTTGCAGTAAAATAGATGGCTCTTGAGATCATAATGTTAAGTGGAATAAGTCAAACACAGAAAATTAAATATTGCATGGTTTCTCTTATATGAGAAAACCAAAGGATAAATTTAAGAGTAAAATGAAGACAAAATTTTTGAAGATGGGTAAGGAGGTAAGGGGAGGAAAGAAGAGGAATGGAAATGGAAAATGATCAAGATTATATGTATAATATATATATAAGATTATATGTATATAATCATTACCCCCAAATGAATGTAAATGTTATGTACTGTAACATATGCCAGTGAAAAAGAAAGACAAGAAAAACATGACACACCCTCCTGATCGGGGCTGGAAATGGAGAAATCAGGCTGAGTCTGTGACTGTCCATCACCAGTAAAGACCTAGTTTTCCAAACTAGAATTTTGACATGGGAAGTCCATCAGTTCCTCAAGATAATAAATGTGCTCAGCTTCTTTCCACTCTTCTTTTCTCAACTGCCCCTGGGTTGATTTGAAACTTTACACTGGTAGGAGACCAGATTCAGGCACCTATAAATTGCCAATACCAAACAGCTGAGGAGCGAAGAATAATCTCTCTGAGAAACTATTTCTTCTCTAGCTTAACAACTAATTACATGGAAGAAACTCCTATGGCTATCATGCTAGATATTTGAGTTTCTGAAAATCATTCCTTGAAATCATTGCTTGTTCTGTTAGCTTTATAAAGTAAACTGGCTGAAGTAGAGAAGCAAAATTTATTGTAAGAAACATGAAGAAACCCCTATCAACAAGATAGATCTTCCAAGTATTCTGGTTCAAAGACACGTTCCTAGGTTTTAAAAACAGCCACAATTCTAAATATTCCAGCATGAATTCTGGTTCTTGACTCAAAAGATATGACTCCAGTAAGCATTTCTAAAGTGAAAATCAGAAACCAGGATAACTATATCTTCGTTCAAAAATATGTCCTTATTGTTTTGTAAATAAACACGCAGGAGTTCTCATTAAAAAATAAGCATTAAAAATAACTGGAATGCAGAGTTCATAACAAATGGAAGTTTAAAATTTTATGGTTTTTAAAAACACTCTAAGGTATAGAGATTCTTGAATTTAATAAAAATGTATTTTCTTCCTCATCCTAAATGTTATATAATTTCCTAATATTATTAAAATTTTACTGTAACTGAGGACTATTGATGTCAATATCTTATTAAAAGATTATTTACCCACGGAATAAATATTTCCTTGTTTGTGTCATTGTGTAAAATTTGGGTGTTTTGCCATTTTTCTCATTTATTAACTTTTAATTGTCAAACATTGTGTGTGTATATATATATATTTACCATACTTATCATGATTATTTGAAATGTGTATACATTGTGGGATGGCTAAATTGAGGTAATTAATATATATTACCTCACACTCATTTTTGAGATTTTAATCTCTCAATGATTTCAAGAATACTATACACTTATCAATTGTAGTTACTCTGTTATACAATAGATCCCTTGAGCTTACTCTTGCTCTCTTACTGAAATTTTGTGTCCTATGACCTGTAACAGCTCCCAAATCCCCAGCCATTGGTAACTACCATTCTCCAAGTTCAGTGATGGTCCATTCCACATAACAGTGGAGTTATACGGTGTCTGACTTTCTGCACCTGCCTTATTTCACTTAACACAAAGCCTCCCACGTTTATCCATGTCGCTGCAAATTCGTTTTTATCACTGAAAATATTCCATTGTGTATACATCACCACATTTCCTTTCTCCATTCATCAGTTGATGGACCCTTGGGTTTATTCCATATCTCAGTTATTGTGAACAGTGCTGTCACAAACATAATGCTCTAACATGCTGGGATTATTTCCTTTGGATATATACTCACTAGTGGATTGCTGGATCATATGGAGGTACTATTTTTAATTATTTTTGAGCAATCTCATACCTTTTGCCCTAATGGGTCCATCAATTTACACTCTCTACCAAAAGTGTGCAAGGATTTCCTTTCCTCCACATCCTTGCCAGGACTTCTTATTTTGCATGTTTTTGATGATATCTGTGTGTTAAATTTTAAGGCTCACATATGTAGGATGGATGAATTTATCTTTTCTTTTCCTTCTCTATTTGTTTTCAATATATGTGTGGCATCAAACCAGAACTTCATTTTATTCAGGAATATTAATAGATGGCGATTACACATTACACATTGTACCAACTTCCATTTGTGCAGCAATTTCTTTTTAGTATGCACCTCACCGGAATTAGCCCACTGGACTGACATAAGAGTATGAGGAAGGCAGGACACTATCAATTCCATCTCACTGAGTCACTTGCCTACAGCAAATGTTTGCCTCGACTCTAAGTACAGCCCCTTTTGCACCCAGGGTCTAGCATCTCTATCAACACAGTTCCTGAGGACTGGAGTATATATTTACCTAGGGACTGGGGATAACTGATGGGAAATTGTATGGCCACTTTTGCTGGATCACATACAAGACATACAAGATAAAGCTAGCTCGTATTGCTTATTAGGCTTATTATTCTTTCTAGTTAACTCCTTTCATTTCACCTGATCTTTCCTCAAAAGAACTGGGCACCACACTAAGGTTAATTAAAATATTTATAGTATACTCAGTGCTAATTTATGTTCTCCACTCTATAAACTTTTGCAAGTTGTTACTATTGTAGAACCTCCTAAAATAGAGCAACAAATCTTTATTTTAATGTGGCAGCATTCTTTCTTTCTTCTTCTTTTGCTTTCTTTCTTTTTTCTACTCTTAAAATTCATTTTGCTGAAAGGCCAGTTCTTTTTACTTTCGTCTACAGGGAAGTCATAATCCTCTGCTTAAATAGAATCTGGTTACCATGGAAACCATTATAATGCCACTGAATCAATATTTTGATTTTGCTGACATTTAATGCAAAAAGAAAAGGCAAGCTAAGGTTTTTAAAAGTCACTTTTTATCTGTGTTATAATGTTGATAGCTTAGAAAATTGTAAAGAAAACATATGTTCTATAATGAACTCCAGTTAGCTGGTAATTATGAAGAACTGAGAATTCATAAAAGAGCAACTACATATTTATATAATTTTGGCTTCAAGTATACACATACACATGCATTTGGATTCAAGACTTTTCCCATGTCTGAACTGAGCCCTGACTTATCCCATTATTATTGAGGTCATACGATGTTAGAAGAGATTTGAATATAGCTAGTTTTGCAACTGCCTTTATTCTTAACTGTTCTGAGGAGAAAGCAAAATTTGCATAGAAAATCAAAGCACTTTTTTACAGAAGTCAACCATTTCTGCACAGGCTGCTAATAACTCATCCAGTTTCCTCAAGACTCTCCATCAGCCACCACAGTGGAGGACTTCCCGGGTGGTCCTGAGAGCTTCTTTTAGAGTTGAAATATGTGATTTGCACCTAGTGTTCCATGGGGCTCACTGTCCATTGAGTAATTTTACAAGTTTAAGTTACATCTGTGTTACTGTAACTAAGTCAGTTTCTCCTCTTGTGCTTTAGGAAGAAGTGAAGACTATATAACTGCCCTCCACTGTTGGATAACCAGGGTTTGGGAAACCTTGATCCTTCAATGGTGAAGGATCTTAGAAAAAAATTATGACCTGCTGGACCTAGCCACCTGAAGGATCTCAAATGGATGGTAATCTGCTGTATTTTTTAGACATCACTCGTATGTTTCTTCTATAAGGCAGTAATGATGATTTTTTCCATTCTTTGAGTCTAATTTCCCAGTAATGCTTCCCTGGAGGGGGCTAGTCTGAGGTGTGTACTTCACATTCCTGTCAGGAAGGTTCTTGGCATCATGACACTGCCTTCTAACACATACCTTGTCTACCTTACTTCTCTCCCTGTGGGAGCTTGTTGATTTCCCTTTATTCCTCAATCATTCTAGATTGCCTTCGGAGATCACTTTCCTACATCAGTAACCTTATTTTGAAAACAAACTAATATAATTGATTATAGAGTTTTCTGGCAGTAGAAAAAGGATAAGTCTGACTTCTGGACACAAGATCACACAAAATCCAGACAAATGAAAGACACCAGGTAAGAATATTAAAGAAAACCTGAGAACAATGTTCGAAATTTACATTTATGTCTCTGGAGCCCTTTGCTATATTAATAAGTAAACTAAATATCTACGTTGCTTCTAAAGGCATGGGTGCATTGATGTATTGGATGTTAAGTCATTACAAGTTGAAGAATATACTGATAAAACTGACTTATGGGAAAAAATCCAGTTTCTAATAACCTCACCCCATATGCTTAAATGTTAACCATAGTACTATTCCTTGTAGCTACACAAACTGTAACCAATGTGTCATCAATAAGGTAATAAACTACTGTCATGTATGCTTCCCTCCATAAAAATAGTGTTTCCTGACAAATTGCATGCCAGCAGAAATAGTCACAATAAAGTAAGTGAACATCCAAAACAGGAAACTATGCGCTATGATTTCAACTTTTCAAATAAACATACACTTGTAAGTTATTCACATGTGTTCTCTCACATACATATTTGTACATATATATATAATATGATGCATTTTTGCATATATATATAATAGGAAAAACTAAGAAGGTTTGCCCTTGTAGATTTGATAAATTAGCTTCATCACAAGACATTTATTCACATTGTTTAGTAATGTACTGAAACTATAATCTTTTGGCTAAAGGCACTGGGGCACTAGAAGGGAGAAAGAAAGTTGAGGGTAAAGGGAGAGATGGGGTGTACCACGTGGGTACTTTGCCTCGTGGACTGCATTTGAGCTTCTGTGGAAAGCATAAGGCCAGAAGTTGAGGGAGACTTCATGAGGAACAAGTAGTCCCAGTGGCAAAGAGTTCTAACCAGTTGAGGAGAGGACCTTGTCGTCTCCACTCTCTGCTACAATCCTGCGTGGAAACTGGGTACTTTGAGGGCTCACAGAAGCCTGCTGTGGAAAAGGCCAGAATGGGGCAAGATGGGAGAAACTCGGGACCTGATGCAACTCTCTTGGCAAACTGGCCACTGGCAGTATTGGGAACACTGAGGTGTTTATCACAACAGATATGGAAAAATCTGGACAACCTCACACCAGGGTGTGAATACTTGTGACTGTCAAATTTAAAATGCTGAACTCACAGTCTCTCTGTGATGATATTTAGAGGTGAGGACTTGGGGAGTACAAGGAGTCAGTGGTCTGCAACCTGGAAGGGAACACTAACCAGAAGACCATCCTGGCTCCTTGATTGTTCCAGCCTTCTGAACCCTAAGAAATACACTGCTGTTCATTATAAACTACCCAGTCTATAGCAATGTGTTATAGCAACCTGACCTGACTAAAATAGCTTGTATCAAAGCCTACTTAAGACTACCCTCACACCAAGCAGCTCCCAGGAAAGCTGTGATCTTACTGACTCAGTTAAAGGTTAAAGAACGGATGAGACTAGGAGTAACTGCACCTAATTTATATATTTATATTCAGAGATCAGTGAGGAAAGTGGAATATTCCTGATTTGTGCATTTCAAAGCTGAGGTAAAGTCAGAAATGAGAGATAGAAAGTGGAGTAGGAAATATATAGAATACACACATGCATCCATTTATATTTACTGGAAAGAAACAATGTTAAAAGCATCATTTCTAGAAGATGTGATCACAAGTTGTTTTCTTTATAAATTCCTGCATTAAACATTCCCCTCATAATCACATAATGCTTCTTTGAATTATGCAAATCATATTAATAAAAGCAAGAAAATATAAATTCTAGAAATATTTCTGGGCAAAATAGTTTTTGAATGATTCAAAGCTTAAAGGGGGTAAAAAAAAAACTCACATATTGCCTTCTCTTTCTTATTACACAAATTAAGTACATCCTTCTGGGTGCTTCTGGGTGTCATTTGAAAACACATCAATAAACAACTTTCCCCCTTGGTATTTCTTTTCTGGGACTTCAGGGTGAGGGAGGCAGGATTATGTGGCCCTGTGAGGAAGGCATAGGTGGTTAGTGTGGTGACCCGCGGTGCTGCCTGAGACTCCCAGGTGCAGCGGGCAGGTGAGCGTTACCTTCCGTCCTCTCCGGGGGCTTCCCGCCCTTACTGGCAGTGCTACTGTTGACTGTCTCAGAGGAGGTGCTCAGCTTGGTGCTCGGGTCCCGCTTGGGCTTGGGTGGTGGCTGTCTCCGGGAGCAAGTGGTGTCATCCTCGGTGCCCCCGACAGAGTGCAGGGACTGGGACCTCACGGTGAACCCAGGGGAGCAGGGATGGGGAAGCCTGTCCTGAGGAGCGGGCATCGTCATGAATCCCATGCGGAAATGCTTGCCCACGTAGCTCGCGTCGTGGCCTCGTCCTACTTCTCCACCTATGCTGTAAAAGAAAGCAGACCAAAATCCGTGAAGAGAAAACCAGCCCGTCTGCATAAGAACATAGGCGCCAGCTTGTGTGACATAGGTGAACTTTCAAATTCTAACTTTGAGCTGAAGAAACTCGGGTTTTACGAAGGGCTGCCTCTTAAAACAATTTTAAGTAGCATGAAAACGTTCTATCATTCTGTGTTAGAGTATGGAAGTAAAGCAAACACAATTTGATTATCATTAGGAATCTTAACTGGTATTTCCAGCTATCTTGAGATCCAGATGTACTGAAAATCCAAAAGGGGAATGATCCTGCACAGCACACTTTATCTTCGATCCTTTTTTTTTTTTACTTGAGGCAAACAATATTAGTAGTTTAAACAATAAACAAGGATTCAGTGACAATGATTCCTAGAGTAATTTTGATACGTGACTGAGTCTGAGTGTCCAGAACTTAGACTCTTCTTTTTGATTTTTCATCAAAATCATCTTTATTTTACCTGCTTATTATATTGAGAAAATTAAATAACACAGGTTCTGTTTCCGAACACCAGAAAGAGAGGAAGAAAGAGAAAAACACAAGCAATGTGTGGTGTTGCATGCCTATAATGCTGCTAAGGCAGGGTTGCAAACTGAAGCCCTGAGTTCCATCCACAGTATGGCTAAGAAAAATAATAATAAAATTAAAGAGACAAAGACAGAGGGGAGGGGTGTGAAGAGAGGGGGAAAAGGAAGGAAAGAAGGAAAAAAAGAAAGAAGGAAAGGAAGGAAATCAGGCAAGGAGGGAAAGAAGGGAAAGGAAAGAATAAGGAAGATAAATATATTTTTAAGTTGGTGGTGAAGGAACTGTCAACCTTTCTGTTCTCCAGAAACTTTCAGTTGCAATAGAGATTTAGTTACTACAAAAAAAAAAAAGAAAAAAAGGAAAAATATCAATGCTCTTAGCAAGCAGGACTCCCACAATAAAATACAAATACATAGCAACATTTAGTAAAAAGGTATATTTCAAAGACTAACTGATCTGAGAAGGCTGTAATCTTTTCATTAGGATCTACAAAGTTTCCAAACTTAAAGTTCTTAAGTTTGTTCAACTGGTCATACAAAAAATTGTTCTTGGACCTTGTTCAGTGCTATTAAGTAATGGTGATGCTTTTGTGAAGGAAAGGACTTACATGTGAACATAAAATTTTAGAAGGGAGATTTCTCTAGAATTTTCTATATCTGTGGAGATCATTTACCCATGCAGGAAAAATGAAAAGAAATATCACTAAAAGATATTTAACTGACTTTCTTAGATATTTCTTACATATGAATAATAAAAAGCATCTTTGAGTACATGAATTTTGGAAGTTTGCTGAGTCTACATCTCTACATAAGTTTTAGATGAATTTTAGAAGTTTGCTGAGTCTACATCTCTACATAAGTTTAGGTATTTTTTAACCTTAACTTTGGCGAGCTATGCCTTCATAATGTGATGAAATTCGAAGTGAGAATTGTAATTTGCTTTATTTTGTAATTTCATAGCATTGTGACCTTTGTCACAAGTTTAATATCCCAGGAGGAACAATAACAGGAAATGAGCTGGAGGCCCAGGACAATTATATGTCCATCGTGCATAAAGCCAGAAAGGACTCCACAAGGGCATAAGTCTCTGATTGAGCCATTTAATTCCAATGATAACATGCCCCGGATTCAAAACTATATATCATCTTTTGCCTGAATATTTTCAGTTGTTGTTCAAACACTAAGTGCACCTTTGCAAGGACAGTGGCTGTGAGTTCAGTGCAAGTTCTGAGTCATAGATGCCCACAAGCAGGAAGGACATCGAAGTGCTAGGTAAGCGGGAGTTGTCACAGCACGGCAGCCAGCATCCCAACTCTGTGCGGTATTTCGATGCCTATTACTTTCTGGGTTTATTTCAAGAACATCAGTCCAGACATATATGAGAAGCTTACTCCGAGTGGCTTAGTAGAAACTCATTAAGAACTTACAGGACAACAGAGTGTGGAGGGAGGGCAGTCTTCATGGTATGGGAAGCTTTATCTTACATTTGTGACGATTGTGGCCAGGGTCTAGTCCCAGAACATGAGGTATTTGATTTTATCTAAATCTGCCTTAGATTATTTTTCATCCTCATGTCTTTCCTTTATTTTTTTTTTTGTATCACTGAACAGAAGGTGTTTTAAAGATTTATTTGGACAATCTTCCCATTCTCAGTAACAGCCACCTGGGGAGGTTTATGCATGAGTCAATGCACAGGGGCATTTATGAGAGAGTAAAAAGAAATAATTGTTTCAGCGATTTGCCTGGTACTTTTGACCTACATAGGGCCTGTACCTTTTCCTAGGGAGATAATTAGCTGCATTGTTTTGGAATTATCTTTTGCTCAGCCCAAAATCATTTACCTGTTTCTGTTCATAAATGTGCTTTAACACACACAAACACACACACACACACACACACACACATGCATACACATGCATACACATGCACACACACACAAGCTTCTTCCAAGAACAATTCAATGTGCACTTTTGGCCACACATTTGGCCACCACACAATTGAACAAGAGCAGTTACAGGTTGCAAGTTTCATTTGGCCAGGTTGTAAATGCAAGATGAAGCAATGGAGCTAAGATTGAATAAGACACACAAAACCAATGGTCAGGTCAAGGTTATAAAGGTGATGACGATGCAGGTTCAGAAGACCGAGAAAGATGATTATTCCAAAGCAAACTGAAACCCATGACCAATTTCTGAACTCACGAAAATACTTGTGAAATTTCTAAGTATGCAGATTTCTGGACTCCATAGTAAGGGCAACAATTGAGTCTTATCTATGGAATCAGAATTTCCCCAATTGTAGCCAGTGAGTTTGTGTTTTTAAAAGTACATCCTTGTTTCTGATGTAGCCAGGCCAGAACCCCTCAGAAACATTAAGAACAATACCCATTACTCACCAACATCTGTTAGAAACAGTCAGAAGCTACAAGTACCAAAGGAAATGCCATAGATAAGGAAATGTGTGACACACTGGTCAGATGTTTCTGGGTTATCCTGCAGTAACGAACATTCTCCAGTCCCTATCGTTCACAACGCAGGTTTCCTGCATGTGTCACTGGAACCAGATGTTCATGAGCTGTGTCTGCTCCCCATGCTATTTTCATTCTACCATCCAGCCCTGTCTTAGCTACTTTCTCATCACTGAGGCACACCTTAAAGGAGGAAAGGGTCAGCTTAGCTCACTGTACGCAGAGGTTTCAGCCTATAGTCAGATGGCTCTGAGGCAGGACATCATAGCACAGCCACCTGGCAGAGGTGAGTTCTTTAGAGAATGGCAGGCAGGAGGCAGAGATGGAGTAAAGGGAAGAACAGGGAAGAGATAAACCCTTCCAGCCCACACCCCCCAGTGACCCATGTCTTATTACCAGATCCCACCTTCTAACAGTAACTCAGTTATAAAGTCACTAGAGGACTAATCCAATGATGATTGCCATGTGTCCAATCACCAAAAGCCCCACCTATGAGTGCCTGAGGCTTTTGGCGGGACATCTAGATACAATCCATAAAAATCTATCCCAGCCCCCAAAGGACTCATGGATATCCATTTATGCAAAATGCATTCATCCATCTCTAAGAGTTGTTAAAGTCTTAACAGGCTTAGCACTGCTGAAAAGTTCAAGTACAAAACTTTCCCTGAGACACAAGGCAGACTCTTAGCTGCGAGCCCCTATAAAAAAAATTAAAAAGTTACACACTGACAACATGCAATGGCATAGGATAGACATTTCCATTCAAAATGGGAAAACAGGGGAATAGAAACCAATGAAACCAAAGCAAGACCGAAACCCAGCTGGGCAAACATTAATTCCCATAGCTCCGTGTGTAGCACCTGGGGCAAATTGTTGCAACATGTGGACTCCAGAAGCCTTGGTTGGCGGCATTGCCAGTGGTTGTAACCTTCATAGCTTCTCTGTTGAACTGGCTTTGTTCACTGCTTGTGGCTTTCCTTAGATGTTCCACATTTCCGGCTTCTCCAACTTTCTGGGGTCTCCACTGCACTGTGGGGTTCACACTCACAGCTTCGTGCACTGCACACTCAGGGACACACTGCTTGGTTTCCCATTTCTTCTTCTGAAATCTGGGTGGAAGCTCCTCTGACTCCACGATTCTTGCATTCTGCAAGTCTGATAAACCAGCACCATATGGATAAGGCCAAAGTCTGCTGCCAGTTCGAACAGTAGCCAGGCCTCTTTGAAACATGGCTGCACTGACCTCTGAGTGCCTGGATGGCTGAGCACTGAGAATTAAATCCCGAGGAATAAAGGTCCTAGGCTGCCATTCTCCTTGTCCAGCAGGGTTCCCTGGGGCTATCTCCTCAAAAAAAAGTCTTTCACTTTTGTAATGTTGAGCCTGTGAAGAGTGGGGTCCTGCTGGTTTCTGTATTGCCTTCAAGCCATCTTTTTTATTGCCCTGTTGCAAGGTACTCAGCTTTGTTTCATTGCTAATCTTTTTAGTAACCAGGCTCTCTTCTGCTCCATTTTTGCAGGTTCCAACTTTACTGCAGCTTATTTTCTGGCCAAACTCAAAACTTTTTAAATCATTCAGCTCAGCCCTTAGCTCGTGATTCTCAATGTGGGCTTTGCTAAATGCATACAACAGTACCCAAGCCACAGCCTGAATGTTTGGCTGCCTTGAAATTTCCTTTGTCAGATTAACTAGTCCTCTACAATTAATCTCAGTCTCCCTCAAAGTCTCAGGACAAGAGCAAAATGTAGACAAAATTTCTGCCAGAGCATAACACATATGATCTGGAGCCCAACTGCCAAAGCAATTCTTGTTCCTAACAGAAACCTCCCGAGACTGAACTTTTCTGTCTGAATTTCTATCAGCATTTTGGTCTTCTGAGCTCCAACCAGAATCTCTCCTTAGTTTCAGCTGATAGCATTGTAGGACTGGTTTTCCAGCAGCCATCTCCAAATATTTCCAAACTCCTTGCTGAAACCAGTTCCAAAGGCATCTAAGACATATGGTCAGATAGCCTCACTGCAATGTCCTCATCTCTCTGGTGCCAAAATCTGTCGCAGTTATTTTCTTATCACTGAGACACAATACTTGGTGCCCACAAATAAAAGAAAGAAAGGTTTATTTGGCTCACAGTTTGTAGAGATTTCAGTCCATAGTCAAGTGGCTCTGAACAGGGAAACTTGAACAGGGACATGGCAGAGAAAAGTTGCTTATGGAATGGCAGACAGGAAGCAGAGATAGAGTGGAAGGAAGAGCAGGAGGATATATACCCTTCCAGGCCACACCCCCAGTGACCAATGTCTTTTGATCAGATCCCACCTCCTAACAACAAACTCAGCTATAAACTCGGTAGCGGTTTTGATTATCATGTTTCCATGGTCCAGTCACCTCCCCAAAGCTCCATTTATGTGTACAAGAGGCTTTGGGGGGGATATCTAGACATAAACTATAACAGGCCCCACTTAGGATATGCTATTGACTTGAAAAGGTAAGAAAAACACACTGAACTACACAATGTCCCATAAGGTTGCTGCTCAAATATGAATGTGTAATCTTTCATTCTCATTCTACTAACTAAAACCAGTCTTATAGCCAAGCTTGAGGTCAATGGGTAGGATATGTTATCCCCCAACAAGAAAGTTTTGGGGGAGATCTGATAGTATGTTGGTACATATGCTCCTTTTCCTGTTGTGGCCTCTGTGATGGTATATGACTATGATCTCTCTTCCAGAAAGAAGTTGCCATAAAGAATGAAGATAGCTGACAAGACAATCAATGACCCACTAGGGAAATTTGTGTTTCTAGTTTGCCATGGTTTGAATATATCCCCCAAATGCACATGTTGGAAACTTAATCCCCAGTTGTGACAATTTTGGGATGTAGGGCCTAATGGGTAGTGCCTAGGTCAAGAGGGTGCCACCCTTGTGAATGGATTGATACTGATTATTAAAGAGTTTGAGGCTGTGAGCTCAGTCTCTTGCTCTCCAATGTCATAGATACCTGCTACCATGTTCTCATGAGGCAAATCACAACATATTCAGCCATTTGGTATGGGACTTTCTAGCCTCTATAACAGGATGCCAAATAAAAGTCTATCGATTATAAATCACCCAGTCTGTGGTATAGCCTCAGAAAATGGGCAGAGACACCAGCCTTAACATTCTGGGCTCATCAGGAATGAAGATGCTGGTTCTTGTTCCAGAATCTAGGAGACACAGAAATGGAATAACAACACAGAGCTGCTGCTCAGAAATTTTGAAACCCCATTTGTACAAAGAACAGCAGACAAGAAGAGGACTCACTATGGTGGAAGAGACCATTGATTCTAATCAGCAGGAAGAGATCAGGCTACTTTTACAAAACAGAGAAAATGTGTGTGGACCCAATGCAATTCTCTTGTGTACCTCCTAATACTTTCATTCTTGTGACACTGAAAGATTGTATACAGCCACCTTGGCCCAAGAAGGCTGTAGTTACCAGGGGTGCCCATTTCTCACAAAAGAGGGATTAGTCCAACCACCAAGTAAGCTACTGCAGTGAGCAGTGGTGTTAATGAAGAGGAAGTTAATTTAAAAAGGTAGAGGAAAGACATGTTGCATAACAGTTGCAGCCCCAAATAAACTGCCATGATGAGGACCACAGCTTGTCACACTAACTATGCCCTTGTAAGTTTCCCTCAGGAAGAGTCAGATGAGATCCAAGAAACAGCTGGTCCCCAGGCCCACAGTAAGACTCCAGCTGCATCTAAGGCTGAGCTGTGGTAACCAGAGAGGTGTGTAGCTCCATTCTCCCTTGAGAGAGAACATTCTCTGGATAGCAGTTAGCTCAGAGCAGCCAGCTACAGTCTTCAAGCCTACTGCAGCCTTTTGGTCAAGATCTGTGTTATTCCTAGAAAGCTCCCAGCCAATGGATGATGCTGTAGACCTGCTACTTCTATGCAGTGGGGTGCACCCTGCATCTAGGTTCCCATAATGAGCTGGTAGAGACTTTCCCACTCCTATACCACAGTCTGAAGCTCTTTCTTTCCAAGCACTTTTCTTTCCCCTTCTCCTTTCACAGGTGTTAGACCTGCACTGTGACCAGATGCTTGTCTGACCCATTCCTGCTCTTTCCTTATTTTCTTTCATGGGCATCCCCCTTAGCAAATGTCTCATCTTCTCACCTCCATTTGGTTTCTGCTTTCTGGGGGACCTCAACTGACATATTTGACAAACTTACAACCGGTGACACCAGAAACCACAGAAGAAAGAAGACAAAGCCTACAAACACACGCAAGTCCCCAGAAAGAAGAAATGCTAAACAGGTAATTCTGCTACTGCAAATTAGGCATTTAGATGGTGCTTAGGGAATAAGAAAACAACTGTACTATAGGCGAGTTGGCTTCAAGTGAAAATTATGTGGGCTGAAGAAAGCAATCTTTGCAAAAAGACTAACGCTCCAGATAGATTAAGCCTGACACATCTCATATTATAAAAATAAAAACAAGTTTCGTAATCCTGAATTTAAACAAGCATGCTTCTTTTCACACAATGAAAGTAATGCTCCAAAAATCTCATTGCCTGCTGGTTAGTTTTCTATTATAAAACATGGCAAATAAAGTATTGCTTGAATCAAGGGAGTGGGTTGCATTTTTTCAGAACTAACTGATAAAGTGTTGGTAAACTTCTCCTCCAAACAAATTATTGGCTAACAGATAGGACGAGACCTATGTGCACTGGGATCACATGTTATAGGCTGTATCCCCAGATCCATACTTAGCAGTTGAATAACAGTAGCAACTGAATCCCTAGATTTCATCTCCTTATCTGTTAAATAATTGTATTAGTCCAGTTTGATTTACTTCAAAATTTCTACGTTTAAGCCTTGTGACTTTGTTTATAGAATCGTTCCTTACATTGTCCATGTCTGTAAAGCAGGATGTATGATACCACATAGCCTTAAAAACATTACACACAAAAGGCAAAACAATGGCTCATATTTAGCTCAAAGTATCGATACACTCTAGATGAATAAACCTTCCTGCTAATTTTCTTCAATATTTGCTTCACTTTTTCAAAGAACTCAGTGATAAGTATTTAGGTTAAAGAGATATAAAACAAGAGCTCTGAAAGTCCTTGGAAAATGCTGTTCAACAGCAATGCTCACTTGTCATATTCTCTTGAAAACACACCAGTATTAATCTCTCCTGTCAACTTCTTTTCAGAAAAAAATAACTGAACAAAAACAAAAAAATACCTTTGAGAAGGATGAGTTACTGAGGTGAGAGGTCATCTTTGAAAATGAGTGTCATTACTTCTTCATTCGATTTTGAAGGAAACATGCCAATATTTTGTAGTAGAGTTGTCTTTGGGAACCACTGGAAAAAAAAATCCTAGACTCAGTCTCTCTCTCTCTCTCTCTCTCTCTGAGTTCTGTGTGTGTGTGTGTGTGTGTGTGTGTATATGCACATGTACCTCCTTTCAAGTCCATTTCAGAAGTTGGGAGACAAACTGAAGGGATATGTAGGACTATCCTGGCTTGATTATTTGCTTTTGCAGTGATTCTGTAGAGTTAAGCTAAAAAATCCATCTCCAATTATATTTCGACCTTTGTGAAATCCTAAACACCTGGATTTTTTTCTGTTGATTTTTCAAGAAGGTGCATTGATCTGGTCTTAGAGAAAAGACAGGTTCAACCATAAAGTAAAGGGAGAACATTTGAAAGGGAACTAGAAGTTACAGCTCTCAAACAGAGAACGAAATTTGCCTGTGCTCAAATTGACCGGCGGTATCTGTTATATATTTGAATCTTTTGTGTTAGACATTTCACCATGAATGAGTAGAAAGAAATCAGCACTTTGGCTTTGCTATTTAAAAGCATGAGTTAGAAATTCTATGTTTGATTCCACTGCCCTATAGTCTTCCCTTCACATGCACAGGCCAAATACTGACCCTGGCTGCCCACTCAGAATCTTTTCTGCACCCCCCAGTCAGAAGGATACTTGTTGCAGAACCCTGTTGTCTTCTAATTGTCACATCCAGCTAAACTGGTCTGTTCTAAGGAAAACTAGGCTTAGAAAGAGCCAAGAGAGTAGTGTGTCCCAACTTTTCAACTTGAACTGGAATTATCCAACAACTAAAAGTCAGACTTTGAAGGGAAAGGCATAATTAATTACACCTGCCTCCATTTCGTGTAGATGGAGCTTGGCATACCACTCATCATATACATACACCAAAGTCATAGTAGGCATTGAGCATGGTGGCTGTCCCCTTCACTCACTTCTACTTTCAGAAGAGCACATCTTCTGTCTTCCTGCTCACCACCGTAGTCACTAGCACATATTTGTTTTATAAAGGAAAAATGATAAAAGGAAGTAAATCTACTTTGGAGATTGACAGAGAACTTAGAGAATTTTTTGGACCTATCCTATTTTTTTTTTGCTTCTCAGGAATTCATTCTGCCTTCTGGCAATGGAGATTGCTATGAAGAAACCAACTTTCTTCCCCTCAGCCACCATGGTCTTCAGACCTGGGGATTAGATGCTAGATCCCCTGGACTCCATGACTATTTTAGGAGCGGCCAAAAGCCTTGAATTGGATTGATTAGAGTGAACCCCAATCGCTGAGTGGAAACTGCAGTGGACTAGGGCCCAAACCTACTTCATCCTTCTTACCACTACAAAAGGAACTTAGTGGGAACACGTCTTGTGGAAATGTAGAAGACCTGGATGTAGTTATGTCTGCAGCTAGTCAATCCCAGGGCTCTTCAGATATGTCAGCTTCTAAATTCCATTGTATTGGAGATGATTATAGTTTGGTTTTCTACAATTTGTATTGGAAAATGTCCCAAATGAATCTGTATGGTGCTCTGTAGACAGCAGTTACTAAATGCAAGTTATTAGCTAAAAGATAGCAGGTATCACGGAAGGACTGAGAATGACACAGAACAGGAAATGAATTCATTCCACTTACTCATTGTTTGAAAATATTTTTCTATTTTAACACTGTAAATAGAAATAATTTACTGCCTTGTATATTCACCTCATATTTTTAATCATGCAGTACACTTTGATGTGGAAACATGGCTGCTGTAAAATTAAACTGTATTCATATTTTCTTCTAAATTGTTCACTCACCATTACCCTTAATGTCTTTCCTGAGCCTCACTTGCTCATTCAAAGCCATAATCTCTGTATTTTTTGCCTTAGGCTCAAACATTCGTTTTCACCACTTCATAACTTCTATGATGCCTTTTTTCTACTTTTATGCTCCTTATATCTTAACTCTCTTAGATTCTTTTTTCAGACATCAATTTTCTGTGTCTGAATGTTTTTGATGTTTCTTGAATATTAAGGTCAAGTGTTAAAATGAGATTTTTAGATACCTTTTTATTAACTGTTTGGGTAAACTGCTATAGAAAAACAAAATTAAACATTAATGGGGAGACCTATCCTTAAGAGAAGAATTTCAATTTCCATTAGCTCCAGATGCTATCTTTAAAATTAATATTATTAAACATCAAACATGTTGCTTCTCCTTGCAAGAAGATTTCAACTCTGCCCAATATTTAGTATGTTCAAAAGAATAAGAGTCATGTAACCAACCATTTGGTAACTTTCTAATTCTGTTTAGGAAGCATATACATTCTGATCCTTAATTACTCATCTTTAATGGGAAAATAATTTTGAGGACTGTTATAAGAAATTAAAATGATGTAAGACATTTTAAAATCACCTAGCAAGGTGGTTGATATAAGTAGAAGTGCCATAGACCGAAGTTTATGTCCCCCACAAAATTGATAGGTTGGCATTTAACACCCAACCTGATGGTATTGGAGGTGGGGTATCTGGAGGACTTTAAGGCATGGGAGCAGAGATTTCATAAGAGATCCCCAGAGAGCTCTCCTACCCCTTGTTAGAGATCCCCAGAGAGCTTCCCTTGTTAGCGATCCCCAGAGAGCTCCCCTACCCCTTCTGCTGTGTGAACACCCATCTTGAAGGCCCTCTATAGACATCCTGAGTTAGCAAACACTGAATCTACAGAGACATCTCCTTGAACTTCTCAGACTCCAGAACTGTGAAGAATAAATATCTATTGTTTGTAGGTCACTGAGTCGAAGGTATTTTGTTTTAGCATCCTGAGTGGGCTAAGATAAGACGTTACACAAATATTATTTATCTCCCCTGCTTTTCCGACTTGCCCTATAACTCTACGTCAATTTTTGTCTTTCAGTCCTAAGCTGTAAAAGGGTCATTTTAATGACAAACGCTCACCTAAAACAACATGAAAAAAAAACATATCCTATCAATATAAATGCATTTTGCTTATTTTTGTAGGTGAGCTTTAACAGCAATTGTCATACAATATACTTCCAAATTCAAATAGGAATGATGGGAGGGGGAGTGAACAAAGGGAACAAAAATTAATAATTTATTCTTTCTGCAATAATTGTCAGTTGTGGATAATATAGAGTTGGGCAAATCTATCGAGTAAGTTTTATAGCTCTTTCTATCAAACTCTATGAAATTTCAAGATTTTGATGGAAGTTAGAGCTTAAGATCGTGATGACTAGAGAGCATTGCTTGAAAAACAAGCATACCATTATTTATCACAAATTGCTTGTGGCAAGAGTTTGAGGTCATTATCATTGCCCATTAATTTTATGTTTAATCATAATAATAGTCAAGTGAGGAGGTTAGAGTAGGGAGCATGTGTGTGTGTGTGTGTGTGTGTGTTTCAAAGTTCATTTTATTCACTTCTGAGTTACTAAGGAGGCAGCACTAAAATATGATGCTTATTAAAGCCAAAATAAATTTCTATGGAACATCTTTAAAAGACTTACTTTTACTTTAAACCTAAGAAGTGTGTTAGAAATTAGCATATGTTATTATCTATAGTCCTTTAAAACATCTAAAATTAAAGTGCTTTTTATATTTATACATAAATAAGATTTCCCAACTTCCTGAAGTGTCATGCTTCATAGAAGAGCGGGTATATGGAAAATAACTCAGATCATGATGATCAAAATCAGTTGAGAATACAGTTTACAGAAGTTCACATCTTGGGAAATCTTCTACAAAAATTCAACCAAAGAAGGGGAAGTTCTGCAAAATGCATTTTATTTGTGTCTTCAAAACTGACATAAGCTTTGAATATAGTTTGAGAACCAGCCAAGAGTTTTTGAAATGAGTTTAGCTAACCATATGTAGTTCATGTTTTTTTCCATCTAGAACTAAAAGCTAGAAATACAGAATGTTCATGTGTAATGGCCTTGAACTTCTTGTCCTACAGCGCTAACTTAAACCCTGGATTTTAGGGAGCTGGGAAGGGGTCTGGGACAGGGGAGAAATGGGAGAACAGTGAAGGGAAGAGAAGAGATATGATGAAGATGCTATTTGTGTATATACCAGTTCCTCAACTTCAAAGTAACTGTTTGTATCTCAAATATATACTAATAAAGTAAAATTTAAACATACTATATTCATCGGTTGACTTCCTCAGGGTACAATTTTAAGTCGGATAAAATAATGCCAATGCCATGTTGAAGAATTTAATTTTTTACTTCACTACTTGCTTACAAAACAACTAAGTGTCTGGTTGGTTGGGCAGTAAAGTCAGATGGTTGGTACCTGTCCTCAGGAACTCACCGACCAAGGAGCCACATGATGTCAGCACCATGCAGTGAGACATCCTTGTGGAGGAAGCATCAGGCAGCGGCAGTGCAAGAGCAGGTCCTGGGGCCCTAGCGACGTTGGAGGCCTTAGGAAATCCCATGAGAGGAAGTAGCTTTTCATAGAACATGAGTAAGACTTCATCAGATGAGGAGAGAAGCTGAGAGAAGAGGATGTGTGTGTGCTGACAGCCAGGATGTGGAGAAATTGAGAAATGAGACTGGCATATTGAAGCAAAGCTAGATCAAACCTTGTCTTGTACTTTAATGGCTGGAAAAATTCTTGGTTCAAAGAGGCAAGTGCCCATTCAATACATGAATGAATATGTGTTTTCTCAGGAGTAGTTCAAGAACAACTCACGGGCTATGTGAACAACAGAATGAATGATAGTGCCATTTAATTATATTTTTCTCTATATCCTGACTTCCTTCCATTGCCATTTTCCCAATTTGTGATGGAGACAAGAAAATTCTGTGGATAGTTATAGACTTAATTTTGTCTCTGTTATAAGTAATTTGAATGCACAGGTCAGTGTTGTTCCTCCCTCTCCATCTCTATTACCCAGCTCCAGTTTTAGGTGCTCAATATTTCTGGGAGAAATTAGTGCAGTTGTCTCTTAGCTCCATGTTCTTCACAGTGCTGCCACATTTATCCTTCAAAATGCTGATTTGCTTAAGCTATTCTCTAAACTAAATTACCTAGAGGGCTTTACTATTTCTTTGCACTAAAAATTCAAATTTTTATATGATGCTTGAGGTCTTTTAAAATCTGTATCCTATGCCAAATGTCATCTGCACTGCTTTCCCTTCTTGACCTGAAGAATCCTCTAATATAATATATTCTCACCCTAACATTCTTCCAGATTGCTCATTAAAAGATCAAATTCAAGACAAACCTTATGCCAAATATGGTGCTGAGCTGTGACAGCAAAAATTAGTAAATCATGACCTCAGCCAGAAGTCATGCCCAATCTTTGCCTGAAGTTGTTCCGTTCCTTTGCCTAAGTCATATTTAGGAATCAATTCAGGAGCAGTTTCTTTGAGGAAGCTGTACATCTGCCCTTCTCAAGGTTGAACTCTATGTCTCTCCTGCACCTCTCCATATCTGAGAAACTTTCTTTATCAACTTTAGCTAATCTTCTTTCCTGATCTCGGAGCCCCTTGAAGGCCAAGACAATGAATTATTGGCAGGTAGTAGACAGTAGATAATAATATTAAAAGTGAGAAGAGCTATGACCCGTGAATAATGACTGTAGATATTTTCAGAAGTTTTTCTCTTTTTGCATTCCTTTGGCTTGGAATTTCTTAAACTCTCATTGGAAAAAAAAAAGAGCTACAACAAATATGAGACAGACATAATTGGCCAATAATGATATTCACTATCAAAACAGAAAAAAAAATCATGTTCACTGCTCTTTTCACACATCCCAATAGCCAGTTCTAAAACATTATGCATAAAACTCCCGCTACGGACTAATTTTGTAACCTCAGGCACAGTAATTTTAATGTGTTTCCTTCACCTCAAAATGAAGACTGTCCATATCTACCCGTCATATTGTTTTGCAGATAATTTAGATGTCCAAGATAACAGTAGAAGTTCTAAACAAATCTTCTTTAACAAATGCCTGCATTGGTTCTAATTTTCCTTTAACTTTGTGAAGCATTCTGATTGACAGCCATGGAATCCTGAATGTCACAGCTAGGAGGCTGCTTTGTGGCTGCCCACACACTTATGCTCTGAGATGCTGGAACTGTGTGCTTATGAGAGTCAGCTGTTTGCTCTCAAATCTTAAGATACTTTGGAAATGGGCATCGGAGAAGAATACAGTTTCCTAGTGGTGATAACATATATACTACCACTCAGGATTTAGGAAACAGCTAAACAATTCACAAATGAAACAAATGCCATGCTTTTCAATACTATGTCAGTGTATTTTCTCGTCTAAGAAGTTTCATATCTGTATAACTAGTGCCTTTCCTGTCTCAAATTATCATCTATGAAACAGAATTGCTACCAATGCCAGCATTAAATGCGTCCTTTATTCTTTTTGTTTTTGTGAGCAAAGCTAGTAAAATATGTACCCTATTTTGCAGAATCTGGAGTCTTCCTAATCTTGGCAGAAAGGGATTGTTATGACCCAAAGTTATTTTTGGCTTAGAATTTCACAGCCAAAAAAATGATTCTTCTTGGAATTTGTAAAGCTCCTAATTACATTGCCAGACATTCATTGACCTTTTAGCATAGAGATGGCATGATTTGCCAAACAAAATCACAGAGATGGAATTAAAAAAGCTTTAATGTCAAGGCTGTCTTAAACATAAGGCATTCACTCTTCCAAAACATTTGTAAAATACACTTCTTTTGATCATAGTGTCTTAAGATTTAATGGAATGGTGCTCTGAATTTCTTGGACAATAGATCTCAATGACTGTGTAGAAGGCTCCTGGAGATTTACAGTAAAATGCTTCTTGCTTCAGGCCTCAGAAATATTTTTAAGCTTAATCAGGTCAAGGTAGTGAATAGAAAAATGTACCTCAGAAATATCTGAAAATCCTAGACATGTACATATGGAATTGTTATAAAAAAGGAGCTATCAAGGGATAAAAATATGCCACTGTGTTTCATCTTCCATATCAAAGCAAAACCAATTCAATGTTTTTCTAAATTATGATTGCAACTTAAGGATACCCTTCTTCTTCTTCTTTTTTTTTTTTTTTTTTGGTACTAGGGATCAAAATCAGGACCTGGCACTTGCAAGGCAGGCACGGCACCACTGAGCTAAATCCCCAGCCCAAGACTACCCTTCTTAAGAATGAAGATAATAATGTAGTGACAATTGGCACACACATCATAAGGCTATTTGAAATTTTCAGGATACTTCAGTTTTGGAAAACTCAGGGCTTTCACCATAGCACCCTGAAGTTTGTTTCACTAGGACATTGCCTTGCAATGAAAGGTCCTCACATCTCTTTTTTTCCATGTCTGAATTCCTGTATCATCAACTGTATGCCTTCTCTGGTTTTTGGAATCAATCCCTCTTTTTAGGATTTTTCTATTTCTTTATTCTCCTTTGGCTTATTCTCATCAACAAAACAAAGCATTCCAGGCTCGCTTTCTTTCAGGGACATGCCCCCCCAAATTGTGAACAATCTCTCTCTCTCCATTATCTCTTTTCATTCCTTTTTTCTCCTTCCCTTTCATCTGTCCTCTTGCTCTTCCTTCTTTCCTTCCTTCTTTTCTATTCATTTGTTAAACCATTCATTCATCTTTAACTCACAAAGATGTATTTAGCACCTCTTTCCTATTCAATATGAAGTTTGCTCCTGTGAATGTGCTTTTGAGCAAGATGTCAGTCCCCAAAGGATGGTATCACTTACTTGTGATCATTCTGTGAAACACATTCCCACATCTCTCTTCTACTCTGGCTTCTGCAACCAAGGAGCCTACTAAAATAGTTTTATAAAAAGTCATCTTTCATTTGCTAATTATATAAACTAAGATTTCTTATTCTCTGTTTAAATTCTTCTGGGCCCATTCAGAACAATTTTCTCTCATTTATAACATAGATTGTTTTTGGAATGTTCCATTTTAGCTCTTCCCTCCTAGTCTCCTCTCCTACTCTTCACATGGTTCTGATAGGGGCTCCTCCTCCCTGTCTTCACCATTAGCTCCTCTTGTATAAGCTAAAGTTCTGTTTCCATTATTCTTCTTTTTCTGTACGTGTCCTCAACCCCTATCAATTAAGACTTGCTTTTTAGTGAAGTCCAGTTTCCGCAGATTGTAAATCTAATATGGTACGGTTGCCTGCATTCTGAGGATTATATTTTCCTCTCAACAAAGTCCTGGACATTTACAAATGGATCATCCTTTGATACTCAAAGTCAATGTGTTTCAACCAAAGTCATCATCATCTCATTGGCCCCTCTATTAAGACTGTATTTCCAGTAGCATCATCATTCTCTTGGTCACAGAGACCAAGAATTTCTAAGTCATTTGATACCTATATTCTCATTACACACACTACTAAACACATCAATAAATTCTTCCTCTTCTGCTATTCCTCAATATGATTCTTGGAGTATAAAATGTAATTTGTAAATTTTTGAGGATTTAAGTAAAAATTGGGCTATTATTAAAGGACATATTTACTTAATCATTAAAGTCATGTACAATAAATCTGATAAAACAACATACTTTATAATAGAAATTTGATTTGGAAGTTAAGCAATCAAGTCAATATAGAGAATATCGCATTATGTCACTCAGACATTACCAAATTCTAAACACAGCTAAATATTTAAGATACTCTTTCTCCAGACAGTACCAACAAAGTGAAAAGAAAAATTTATAATCTGTGTTTCCAAAGAAAAACACTTTTAATCACACACACACACACACACACACACACACGCATGCGGTGCACATACATTTGTTTTCATCCTAGTTGGGAATGTGTCTTTCTAGCTCTGCTCCTAAATCATTGTGTAACCATTAATGAATTCACTTCCAGGTAAATTTATTCATCCATCAAGTTGAGTACTGATATCAGGTCCAGCGATCCCTCAAGACATTTGTGGGATGAAAATGGGAATATAAAATAAAGTGAGGTTTTATTCATGAAATGTCCTTCCTGTTTAACAACAAAAAAGCATTTAACAAATATTTCCATTGAACACACCACCCTTGTAAATTGATAAAATATGGAAATACACTGCCTGGCATTTTTGAAGCCCATTAAAAAAAATCACAGCTATAATTCTAAAACTGAAGCCTCCATCTCTATGCTTATAATCAGTGACGTGTAAATGTGAATCACTAGAAGTATACTTACTAGCCAATATTCATTCATGGATGCATTAGTTACTCCAAATGGAGAGCCCGGGGTTCTGTCTTGATGTGCAACAGGTTGTATACTACTTAATTAGCCCAGATTTAATAATGTAATAGACTAAAATATCGATGTCATAGACGGCCTACAGGGAGGCCAGAAGCCTGGCTCCTTGTTTATCTAGAACGGTTTTCCGGGAAAAACACACTCTCCCTGATTGGTTTCTTTCAGATAGAACAATTCAATCTAATACTCTGTCAATGTAAGCACTTAGATCAGTGAAAGAAAAACTATGGCACAGGTGCTGTTTACCTTTTAAGAAAAACTATGTTAATGCATGAGTTGTTTTTTTTCTAAACTAAAACCTCAAGTTTAATTCAGGTTTAACTGCAGGGTTGGCACTTTGCAATAAATAAGTGGGTTTGGGTTGCAGTTTGGGCATTCTTCTCTGAAAGGTTTGCCATCCCTGTCTTAGATGATCCACTTTATGCTTATAGCCCTAAGGGTTTGTAGGGTCTGGTGTTAAAATTTGCCTTTGATAAGCCTCATCTTCTCCTACATATCTTTATTCATAACAAATTAAAAGCCATTGTCATACCATATTAACTACTATTTTAATGCCCACAGTACATCCTAAAATAAAGAGAAACAATTTCTACATCATAATTTATCTTAGATGGCCACATTATAATATTTATCATGTTATTTGTTGCACACAACAGCACAATGAGCCAGGACTGTACAGTAGGGAAAGATACACAACCCTCAGGGCTCACATTTTAATGGAGACCACATTTAAATTTAAGATCTATCCTATTAAAATCAAACCTTCCTATACACATTTGAGGGGACCAAAGAATTGTATGTTCTCAGCTGCCCTATTGAGATGGGAGCTTCTTATTTACTGGAGCATGGTTCATAGTAAGGACAATTAAATTAACCTTTGGCCAAGGTCTTCTGTGTGTTTTTTGTGTTTGCTTTTTACCTCTAAAACTGTCATCTGTGGGTATCTGTTTCAGTTTTCTCTTAAAGAGTTTGCAACTCTTGGAAAATATAGAATTTGGATCTAGAAAGGAATCACCAAAAGAGATTTTCTTTACAACCCATTTAATTTTTAAAAAGAGACTAAACATTATAAAATGTAAGCTAATTTAGGAATAGTTAAGACATACTGTTAAATATATATACATTCCTGGAAAGTAAAAAAATCTCTTCAAAGATTCCTTTTTAATTTCAAATGCAAAGGTCAAGATCAGTCAACTCAGGGTAATGGTAAGCAAATTTGTCATTGTCATATACACACGTGACCTCAGCCACAAAGCAGATTTGGTCTATAGAACTGATTGTGAACCTTTTAGAGCTTTCAGTGGTACAAACAGATCCCTGAGGCACGTGTAGCATCAGTTCGCCACCACTGGTCTACACCTTCTCTTCTTATATACCTGCATTATCATTTTTAGGTAAATGTATTACAGTTCCATTTAAAGGTAACATTACATTGCTTAGATACTAACACAGCATGTGATTCAAACATATTTCCTTATGTGACAAAACCATACATGTTCAGCCTTACTTTCTATTACTGTACTCACAAATACCTATTCTCTGCTGATGAATCCATAAAAAAATACAAATACATGATCAATTAATAGGCCGGGGATTTAGCTCAGTGGTTCCGCTGCCTGCCTTGCAAGCACAAGGACCCGAGTTTGATCCCTGGTACCAAAAAAAAAACCCCAAAAACCCCCAAAATACAAATACATGATCAATTAACAAATATCTGGTTAATTAATATAGCCCAGGGTTGCTAAATATATAACTGTGCTAGACTGTGTTCTGGGCTTCAGTCATTCAACAGAAAATAAGATATTCTCTCCCCAACACTTAGGGACTAGGAGATTAAGATAGATGCTACAAAGAAAATAGAGGGATAGAAAAGAGAAAACCAGGGAGGACCTCTTCTAGACAGGAGAGGATGGATGAATGATGCATTCTCCTTGCAGAAGTATCTTTTCTATGATGGAGAAGAGGAAGGGAATAGGAGGGAGGGAGAAGAAAGAGCAAGAGGGACAAGAGAGGAAACGACAATCAAAATATGTTAAATGTGTGTTCAAGTATGCAAACTTGAGACCCACTATTCATATAACTAATGTGCGCTGAAAAGGAAAAGAGATGTAAACTCACCCTCTAGTAGAGTTCAAAATATACTGATAGGTGTTCTCTAAACCCCTCTACCTCCGAAATCTTGCAAGTGCAAATAAAGCAGGGTTTTTTGCCAATGTATTTTATTTCACAATTTTAACTTTTGTTCCTAAATACAGTAAAAGTTTTTGAGATAGTAGCTCACACTTTTACCCATCCTGACCTCTCCCCTCAGCCTGCAGAGTGCTGCCGGGACTACAGGCCCACACCACTGCTCTCAAAGTAAATACTTTTATGGTGAGGAGGAAATCAGAGGGCCTATGTAATTGTTTTTAAATGCCACAGGTTTAAAATCTGCATGTCATCAATATTGTTTCAATAAGCATAATACCCCTGTTAAGATTTCTTAGTAAATTATTAAACATGCACATGTATAAAAGCTATGCAACAAAAGAGTAACATAAGCATTACTAATTGATATATATGGAGCACTTGAAAGATTTTTCATCAGATTCAGAGAGTTTACATAAAGTTAATACAATTGTTTTGGTTAGTATTATTACAGTTGATCTTAGCCAAAAGGCCGAGAAGTGATTGGTTAGTATTATTATTTTTTGCTTTTAATAGGATAAGAAAGAGACATCATAGTTTTCTCATGTCAATATCCCTATGAAGACCAAGCCAACAAGATACTCTCATGAAAATGAACATGAAAATTGACATGTATTTGATACAAAAGCTCGGTATGCAGTCATGATCTATTTCACTTCTTCCCACTCTACCTCAGTTCCCAAAACATGATTAATAGAAAGAGTAAATACGATTCCCCTGTATAATGCCACCAAATTCAAAAAAGACACCAGAACATCGAGACATACCTTGAGATAGCAAACATATGTGGAAGACTCATTAGCAAATCATTTCTTTTATCTTCTCTCACACCCTTTAGGACTTAATTTTCTGGGAAGAATGGAATTTCATACTTGGACATCTGCTGTGCTTCATCAAAAGCCAGGAGGTAAGCTTTGGAGCAGAAATGAATGGGTGATCGAGACAAAAAGGTGAACCCAGCAGAACTGGCGGTCACCTCAGAGTAAAGTATGAGTAACTGAAACTATACAATGGGGAGGGATTGATGTGACTAAATGTCCCACAGCAGCTGATTCACTTTTGCCATGTTAAGTCATTTTGCCATTTTGCCGTGTTAAGTCATTTTCAAAGCCAAGCTAGGCAGTGCTTCCCATTTCCCTGCAGAGATACAGATCCTATTCACAGAGAATCAGGTGACAGAAACTTTGGTTCACATCCAGTTTTGTGGGAAGACAGTCACTGAGTAATTTTTCCAGCTCAAGGGATGACAGTGATCTATGTGTCACATTCTCTCACATTAAGGGAACTGCCAGTGTTCCCACCACTTGGATTTATAAAATATTTTTCTTAAGGGTGCTGAATGCTGTCATACGTTTTATGTGATGTGTTGCTCCAGACACATCCCCATTTTGCAAATTGAATTGGGTGGCAAAGAAGGTGAAGCTAATGATCATAGTGTAGAATTGGAGGTAGATGAGAGGTAACTGATAAAGTGGGCTTGGTTCATGGTTATTGTCAAGACTGGATGTTGAGAAGTTTGGGAAGCCATTGGAGAGGTTTCTAGCCGTGTGCTGAGTTGACAGAGCTGCCTGTACTCCTCTTCCCAGCTCCAAAGTAACTTTACCATGGATGCTCAAAAGTGGCTGCTATGGAGATATGTGCATCACAGGAATCAGCAAATATCACTAATCAACTCTTTTTCTTTTCTTTTTTTTTGTACTGGGATCGAACTCAGGACCTTGCACTTGCAAGGTAGGTGCAGTGCCACTGAGCTAAATCCCTGGCCCCTCTTTTTCTTTTCTTCTGTAAAAATGATTGAGCCACCAGTGACTGCGACGAGGGTGGAGGTAGCAGAGATGATGGGGAGTTCCCCTGTGAATCTCTTGTCAGTAAAACAATTCTACCAGATGTTTGGGGAAAGTACAAACATCCACATATTTATGTAAAATCTTCCATTTTTAACTATGTTGGTCAACCTGTACCAGATAAACATGCCTATAGGGACATTTCACTCTGCGGTTCCCAGTGGGTGATCTTACACAAACTCATATTTCTGGCTGAGAGAGTGAGCGGTGACATCATTCCCTACGATTATGTATTTGGGAAATACATGTAAATATGTTTTAAATATGCTTTTTAGGAATGTAAAGGGCACTGTAAAAGATATTGCTATTTCAGCAGAGCCTCCTTTGCTGTATATTAAACAAAGTATGGCAAGATACATCATAGAAATAACACCTAAATTATCAGGGCCTTTTACAGCTATATGAAATACATTTACTCGTCACGTGATTCACTTGTAACAATGTCTTTGTGAACATTAAGTATACCATGATTACATGAATTTTATGAAGCAAGAAACACACTCTGATTTATACACTGAGTCAGCCGTGTGATGCTCTGCTTCTAAGCCAATCTACTCTTTCCACCAACCTGCAGTGCCTACATTTGAATTGAGGATTAATGATGCCAGATACTTGATTTCATGGTTTGGTACAGTGCAGAGATTAAGTTACTCATAATAATAATGATAGTGAAAATAAAATTATAAGCATCTATATTTAAGGCACGATTCTATTCATGAATTATGTCCAAACAGCTTGGCGAATCAGGAACCATTACTACCCATTTTGCCAATGGAAAGATGAACTGTAAGGAGCCTAACTAATTTGACCAAAGACTTAGTGCCTGAAAGTGAATTGATTGTGAAGCAGGTCCAGAAATTTTTTTAAATAAAAAATCTAATTTTATTCTAAGTATAGAGCCTTAGACGGTGCATGTAATATTGAAAGCTCCATGGCTTAGTTAGAACAGTGTTGCCTTGGATGGAACTGACTCAGATGTGTCAATAAACAGCCAAAGGACAGTCACTGTGTCATGTGGGCAAGTGAGGACTTCGCTTTTCCTATCACACAGCAGTCTGTACACTATGAAGCTGCCAACATGGACCTTTTCCTGACCTAAATCTCTCAGGGATGTATCTCTGCCCTTTGCATCCTCTACTCAGGCTCTAGGCTCAGCTCATACCCCTTTGGCCCATACCACCACCTCCTCTACTCCTGTATATCACCTCCTGGATCCATGGTCTGACAGGGTGTAGGCTTCCAATCTTCTACCGCTGGATAATATGCCACCAATGCATAATGAAACTAAAGAAAATAAATGGTTAAGGCATAAAAACTTGCATGCTGGAAAATCTTTTAGTGCTTTACAGGAAGTAGCATATAATCAATGATTTTATTGAGACTATAAAACTTCCTGAGATCATATCCAACCTGGAAATGTTCCTGCCAAAGCTAACACCCTAAGTACCTCTCTTGACTTGAAATACTACTAATTGCAGAAAAAAACCCTAGTCCAACTGCAGAGGAGCCATTTATACCAGACATTTTGTATACAGATCTTGAAGCAAAACTAAATTCTTTCCTCAGACAAATAATTGTACTACAAACTACGCAAATAAATTTGATGTGGCTCTACATTTAAGTCTGAATTTCAAGAAGTTGCTGACAGACTGCCAATTTATAGTTACTTAAATTCCTTTATTTCAAATTCATAATGAAAGAAAAACAAACATTTTAACAAAGAAAGGGTGAGGGGATAGAGTTCAACACGAAACATGGCTTGTGAATGGATAACAAAGAATAATAGGACCCAGCATTCCAGGGGGGAAATATGCCTTTAGATGTCCATACGACACTTCTTTCAGTACAACTAGGATGAAGCATTCACTCTTCTTCAAGAACAGTTGATCAAAATTTGTTTCTTGAATTGAATTTCATAGAATATGTCATTTAATTTGTTAGGTAATTAAGCAACACACAATAAACTATGTGCAATACCTTCTTATGTTACGGCAATTTTGTTCAAACTTTTTAATTGTTTAAAGTCCTGTGTTGAAAACTCTTTAGACATCAGGAAGAAATGATACTAGACAGGTTCGATAGCATTTAGAAGATTCTAAGCCTTGTTCATTTTGGTTCCCACTGTGTCCCCAGCATCTTTGTTTCAACATCTAGTGCAGTGCTTGGAAAATGAACACTTTCCCAAATTACTGGTTTGATAACAGACCAAAGCAATAATCTCATCATAGCCATCAAAATCATAATGCTTCATCCAGTTCTGTAAATCTGAGGAGCAACGTCTCTTAGCAGTCTCAAGGAGGAGGATTCCTTATTGAAGTACCTAGCCCTTGCAAGGTGTAACATTTTGGGCAAAGTTTAACAATGGCACACTTGAGAAAGGCCAAAAGCATTGTTAGGGATTAATTAACATAGTTACTTTTTTTTTTTCCTGTGCATGCATGCATGTGTGTGTGTGTGCATACGTGTATGCGTGTGTGTGTGTGTGTTTATTAGTACATGTTTGCAGTACACAATGTTTACATTGCTCCCGGGGAGTTGGTACATGTAAACAACACACCTCCATTCCTTTTTTTACATTCCCTTTCCCTCTCTTCCCCTTCCCTCTGTCTCTTGATACTCTTCCTTTTTGAGAAAGATGTATCTCCCTACTTTATATTAACCATCTTTTATTTTGCTCTTTATTTATACTTTGAGTTTCTCATTATTTTTGTTTTATGGGCTCCATGCTTCTAGGGTTTCTTGCATATTCAGTCTTTGTTTTTATCTCTGGATTGGTCATCTTGGGTTTGGATTTCCTAATCCTCTCCAACAACATTCCACCCTCAGGCTTGTTATCATTTCTTACATCCAGGAGGCTTCCCTGGGGGTTGTACTTATGAAACAAAATTTGCAAAGAGAGTCAAGTAGATGTATTTCCATCTACAAGGAAAATCACTAGTTTTCCTCAATTCTGTTCTTTCCCTGAATTTAGTAATATTTACTTAAGAGCAATGTTCCAAAACATCATCCATGGAGATTATCTTGTAATCTTTCTTAAAGCCATAATAATAATGGGCCTCACGTATTCTGCTAAGGGAGTCAAATAAATGTCTGTATGCAGTATGTAACCAAAGGGTCACCTTTGGGACATTATTACATGCTGCATGGGGTAGAAAACAACAAAGCATAATGGAAATTGAATCTCACAGCCAGAAGCTGCCCAGCTTGTAGAGTTTATGATTCATGTTTTCTGAAGAAATCTGACAAATACAAGGTCTTCTTCTTATGTGCAGTATGTAAACGAAAGAAGTTTTGTAGGTAAGCCATATTCAAAAGCAGGGTTGAAAGCAGTTTGGCAGATTTCTGAATTGCACGTCGAGGGGATGCACACTATACAAATACCCACTGTGAACATCCAAGAACTTTTCACAGTTAGGTATGTTTCTCAATCTCTTACTGGGAATCTCACACAACTATGGACATTCTTTGGGAAATGTAATTCAGTAGTTCTTACCCATGGTTACACATTGGATCCACCTGGGGAGCTTGAAAAAAAGGCTGACCCTGGAATCCATCCCCAAAGAGATCTATTTTGATGTGAGTCAGGGTTCCAGGACTTTGGTGTTTGGCCATATTCCAGGGGCTACACCAGGAGACCCAGTGTTGAGATGTCTCGCTTTCTGTGAGTTCAACTGCTTGCTTACATCTCTACATACTGACTGCATGCTTCCATATTTCTGGGGAAGGCTGGGGATTTCAGAACATTGGTGCTTCAGAAAATTTGGGTTTATTTCATCTCTAGAAAGGGAAATACATCTTTTATTATACCTTGACTAAAGAAGGAAAACAGAAATGCATTTTCTTACTTTACCAGTGACTACCAACTACCTGAAAAATCATAGAAAGAAAAAAAGGAAACGTCTCATATACAAGGAAAGCACCTACAAGAACAAGAATATGATGTGCAGACTTTGGAGCAGATGTGATGTCGAGTGAAAACTATTATTTTGATTGAGATTTGGTGCCACCAGTCATCAAATCATTTTGTAGATGAAGTTGGAAGAGCTCGTCCTCTGGGACTCTCAGCAAAACTGTGCTGGCAAACAGTCATTTCCTTCTCTGGGTGGCAAACTTCCTTATTTATTGTATGGCGCTGAGGTGGTTTATTCCATAAAGGAACTACTACTGGTAGGGTACTTAAGGTACCCTCATGGTGAAACTCATTTCATGAAATATTCTCCCTTGGTTCTGTAGAACCTTGTGGAAATCCCTAAAATTTGACCCCAAAGCCTGTCCCCAAGGAAGGAAGTATGAGGCAGCCCACGTACTAGGAAGTCTGGAAAGCAAAAGTCATATCAAAGACATAAAATTAAAATTCCATTAAGTTTATGTGATCGATGTACAAAATGAGCACTTTAACTTTTTTCCTAAATTAAAAAACCAAAATATGTATATTATATTTTAAAGGCCAAAGACTATCATTCTTTTCCTGGCACTTATGACTCCATTAAGCATATGCTGCAAAGTCTGTTTGTCCTCCTGCAAGCTCTGTAGGAAAACAAGATTATTCTCTGTTAGTACTTTTTCTAAGCAGCAACAAGATTGTGAAATAGAAATACATAAATTTTGATTTAACTACTTTGATGGGATATTAATATATACAGTCAGGAACTTTGGGGAGTATAAAGAGAACTTCATGAATGTAAAATCCAAACTTTACTTTCTAGTCCCAAGTGGGATTTTTCCTTTTCTCTCATGCCAAACTCTCCTTTCTGCTCATACCAAGCTCTGGCCAATGCTATGAATACTTGTGCCACAATACACAGAGAAAGATAGTTGGATATTTGTTTGAAACCATGAAAATGGAAAATACCACCCATGCAATTATGTGTGTATGTGTGCATCCATGTGTGTGTGTGTAGGTTGGGGGAAGGTGGAAAATGATAATGACTCCTAAACTATCTCAAAATAACTGAAAAATAGGCCCAGCAAGAAATAGTATGTTCATGTTGTGTAGATAAAATAGGTCTACCAGTGCAAATTCAAGATTCTGCAGTAGTCTATCATGTTGCAAGTTACCAATAAGAATGCAAAAAGGAGTCAGAAGGCTAAAGCACAGGTCAAAAGTAAACACCAGGCCTAGAGGCCAGCATCTCAGAGGGTCCTTTATGTGTGCATTGTCTTCTTGTTTTACTTCTCTCTCAAATACAGATTGGTGCCCAGGGCTAGGCCAGATTTGCTGACTCCTAATGCGAGACAGAAATTGCACTAACATTCTTCCCAGAGTGAGAGGGAAGTCCAACCAGGCAAAGCCCACTCCTTCCCAGGGAGTGTCCAAGAAGACAGACAGCAGGGGAGAAAGAAGAAAGCAGCTCCTGCTGGCGATCAGACCACAGTGTGGGATTTGATTTACCTGTGATCTTAGAAGTACTGCTCATGTTTTTCCCATTCCTAGAGTTGCTCCAACACCCTTGGTTAAAGTTTTCTTAACTATAAGTTCCTTCCCATTAAGAATTTTTAAATGTAGGAAACTGTAGGGAACAGCTGGAAGGCAGATGTGCAAGGAGGAGGAGTTATCTTCCCTAAGTGTCAGAGAATCTTCCCAGAGTGGAGGGCCAAGGGAGGTTGAGTGGTGAAAGGAGGGAGAGGGCACATGGCACAAAAGAACTTCTTATCAGAGCCTGCTGTGCGGCCAACTCGCCTCCAAAACTGACCCTGATTTCTTCTTCTGTGTTTTAAAAGAGTCATGATTGCTTTGGGGGAAGAAAATGAATTCAGATGAGCCATGCCCAGAAAGAAACCCAGAGATTATTTCAAAGGTTATTCGTGAGAAGCAAATGTTTCCATGGAGAAAATCAGTGACATTTGGAAGCAGAGATCATGTCTACCTAATACCATCAGCGCTGCTCAGCTGTCGGCAAAGCTCCCTGCTTGAGCCTCCTGCCCCTGTTTGCACAGACCTCCAGAGAATTCTCAGCAACATCAAAGCTGGGGACATTTACCTCCTGTAGGAATGCTAATAGCTGGCAGTTTTCTTTGCAGATCATCTATTTCCATAGCTCCCACCCTTGCTATTCTTTCAAAGCCACTGTTGCCAGGAGCTGAGGAGTGAGTGCCTAAAGTCCTCTTGGCTTTACTGAGTACCTCTCACTTCTGATTTATATTCCAAGCAGAGCAATGAAGTTCCTCAAGAACCTGGCTCTCCTCTATTACACGAGTCCTAATCTAACAGCTAGGGGAAAGAAGTCTCAGAAGATCATGGATGTGGCAGCCTGGGCCCATCCACTGTGCCCCAAAATAGAAGGGGAAAGTAGTGACAGAAATGCTCTACAGCACCAGCTTTCAACTGAACTGCAAGTGACCTTCTTTCTAGAGGGCATTTGACAATGGCTAGCGATGTTGTTTTGAAAATCATGCCTAGCTATGAGGGGTCGGCTACTGGCATCTATTGAGGATAGGTCATGGGTCCTGTAGACATTCTAAGACACACATCTGAGCTTACCCAACCCCATATGTCAGTCAAGCCTCTGTTGAGAAACCTGACCCAGTCCTAGGCTTTTTGCACTTGAACACTGAGCCAGTTTCCTTTCTCGTGCTGTCATTTACTCATTTGGGCAATTTGGAAAATAGAAATCTGCTCCTTCTCAGTGTTGCCCCAAGTGTGGGACTGTGGGATTGAACAGAGGGAGCTGAGTTCAATTGTACTGTATGTGCTTCTCTTAGACAAACAGCTACCTGAGAGCTCGCTCCCAGCAGTTCAACACAGAGTCTCTGGCACTTCCTTGCCCTGTATTGCTTTTAAACAGTCCTCTGGGAAATGCCACAGGCCAGGGACTAAAGAGAGCAGATTAAATTTAGAGACATGTAGCCCTGCTTCCTTCTCAGTCTTTACAAAAAGGCTGTTGGATCACAGTGAGCACAAACCTGATTTAGGACAGAAGTTACTAAAATGGTTTGAGAATCAACACCCCTGGCTAGGGACCCCACTTTGAAGACTACTATCGGATAAGGGCAGCCACCTTCGATTCCAAAGAATCTGTTCAAGAAGTCTGGTTAGCAGATAGAATTTTAAACCAGGAGTTAATCTTATAGAGAATTCCATCCCTCCTTCTCTAGGTGAGGAAAGCCAAAACTAAGCCAATCTACCTAAAGCAAGGGGCTTATGGTAGAGGAGAAAGCATCAAGATGGTTCTAGGCATGGAAACTCCACAGTCCACAGGGCTAGCTGAGCTTTAATTTCTGATCCTCAGCTCCTCTTCTGTATAGCAAAACACTTGCCTTACCCACTTCACAGTCTTATGGAAATCACGATATGAGATTTTTATAAAATGATACACTGTATTGTAACCCTAGAGGTAAATCGATGGAAGAATGTCTATTATTCAGCAGCTAGTCTGAAGCCACAGTAAGTAGCCAAAGTTCTGTTGAAGGACTGTACTCCTGGCTAAATGTTATTATTCACTATTCAGATGTATATACTGGAAAAATACATGCTGGAGCACCACTCTTTCTGCAGTCCTACAGTATATGTTCTGCTTACAGAGCTGGGATAAAAGAATAAGGGAAACAAAGACATATGATTGCTGTCGGATTCTTAAAATTTTTGAGTACCAAATGCCTCATCTAGCACAGTCGAATAACTAAACATGTAGAGCACCAAGTTAAAACCCTGGCTTTTTATAAATATTTGGTGATAATTTGCTATAGTGGTAAAAGGAAACAACCCTGCTAAGTCCCTGTAGATTCTCAAGACCTCCAATTTTTTCCTGTGAGCCACAACCCCTAAATGCTGGACACATGTGAGTCCTTTAATTTAAAAACAAACAAATGCATTCGTGTATATTTAAAATTTTAAAACTAAATTGCCTATGTGTATTTAAAGTTTATTTTATCATTTAAGCAAAAGAGAGATTTTGATCCTAGATAGCATTTGCAATAATTTAAAATACACTTTTCAAGAGTACAATTTTCTCATGCCTAAAATATAGAAAGGGCTATAGCCTTTCCCCTCATCTAGTAATTATATCATCAAATCATTTTCATATTATCCTTTGTAGGGACTAAAAAAATCATTTTAATTTTCTGTGTAAAATTGAAAACGAATATTTTAGCATTAAGTTAAATATTGATTTAGAAGCAATTTGTAGGATTGGGGTGGGGTGTGCACGCTTTCTTATGTGTGTGTATGTGTGCGTGTTTGCACACACAATGTGGCACAATTCACACCCTTTGTAAGAGTGGCTGTTGTAACACTTACAAATCATTATAAATGGAGAAATTTTGGCTAGTGTTTTCACAGTGTGTTTGTCATTTCCACCAATAGATCTGGAACTGAGTAAAAAAGTCCACACTTTTCTTGTAAAAGTCTCTGCTCAAACCAGGGCAGAAATTTTGAATAATTGTGAATTAACTGATTTTTCCAATGTCCTTTCTTTAATTTTTTTTTTTTTTTTTTTTTGGTACCAGGGATCGAACTCAGGTCCTTGCAATCTTTAACTTATTTTTGACATAGGACAAGCTGTGCCTTATTCAATGGGATGAGCTTGGACATGGTGAGAAGCCAACACCAGAAGCCAGGCCCTCAACCAGTTCATCCCCTCCAAAGGTCCCTTATTTGCTATTATTAACAGTTATTTTGTGATAATGCTTAACATAAAAATCCAATTTCTTAGCCAGTTTAAATGTTATTATCTATACATATTATGGTGCACTTTAATTTTTTAAACAATTTACTATGTGACAGATTTCACATTATTCATCATCTGCATATAAATTAGCAGTGCACAAAATCCACACAGGTGTACTCTAGCAGCACATGTGTTAGGGAAACACAAGCCAGCCTCTCAGAAAGGGATAAAATATTTACCAGCTGTCTGAAGAAGTCCTGAAGAGGCCATAGAATCCCTGAAATAATGGATCTCCAGGCTTCATTTGTCCTCCATGCAGTGTTTTCTTCATTTCTTTTGCTCTAATGTTTTTCCCATTTGCCGGGAGACTGCACATTTGTTTACCCAAGTTATTTGCTCAGGGTAGGGCTGGCTGGGGAAAAGAATCAACCAGGGAGTAGAGCTTAGGGACCTGGAGGAGGGAACTTGATGATCCTAGACAGGGAATAAGGAGGTGGCAATGTGGAAAAAAGGCAGGGAAACAGCAAGAACAGAAAATAACATTCTGGAAGGTTCCAGTATTCTGCTGCATCTAAGTAAAAAGAAGGAACGATAAAAGGGTGTTGGCTTACATTACAGAATCTTTCAGGAACATTCATATTACCTTCCCACTGAAATAATCCATTCTTCCATCATTGGTAGCTACGCTTTCCCTTTAATTTTCTTTTAAATGTTGCTGACATCATGAGGCAGAATAAAGATATTAAATATCATCTTAATTGATAGAATATGTAATGATGTCAACCAAGGTAGACTAACAGAAATTACAAAAGAATGAGCAAGCAGTTGAGACAAGAAACTTTATATAACACTAATATGTGGCTTTCTATTTTTAATTCTTTATTTTCTCAGACCAGGCATAATATACACATGAATAAAGAGTTTAAGAGCAGTCCAACAAAACACTCTAAAATTGTATAGGCAAAGGTGAATAGAAAGGTGTTTTGTTCTTTAATCGATCTTTTTTAGTAAAATTGCAGGCAGTGAAGGGGTTTCACATCAATTCAAGTAGGTCACAACCAAACTTTCATTTTAAAGGGTTAGGATACATTGGAATGGGAATTGTCAGAATGCTTCCCATGTAGTACATGGAAGAAATTTTTGTTTACTGCTGATGAATGCACTATAACTATCATTAAAATCTCCTGTACATTCATGTATCATTGCTTTTCATCAGTGACCACAGTTGTCTTTACAAGCTTATATGTTTGTGAGTAGTCGTTGTTATTGATATTTTTAATGTTTGGGTGGACTTAACCAAATCACAGACTTCAAAGGCTCTGGATTTGCCTTATCATTCTTACATCCAGCAGTAAGTATAATGTTTAACCAAACCAGGAATCAAAACTATTTACTAAATAAATGATAAATAAATGTCTCAGAGGGTTAGGCCTTGCTTCTCAAAGGCCTATTTGGACTCAGAGTGTCCCAGATGGTGTCTATTTTATGCATTTGCCTTCCAATATGTAAAATATTTAATAATTTTTTAAATTTTGTGAAATGTTGCTTTACATCACCCTTAAAAGAGAGAGGTGACTTTCAAACATGATTACTTCTAATTAATCAACTGATGCTACAAAATTAATAAATCAGTAACTGGCCCCCTGACTTTGTTCTCCATGCTGTTGTTCTTAATCCATTCAATTTTTATTAGCATATCATAATGCTTTGTGTTCAAACTTAGCATTAAAGTTTAGAATGAAAACATAAAATACAACCAAATGTACTGATTCATTAGACCAAGACAGTATTTATATTATAAGAGCAGATGCTAATGAATAGAATGATCATTGGATGAATTGACAATGATTAATTGGAAAAAAGAAATAGAAATTGCTACAATTTCCCCATTTATTAAAAAGATTTTGATCATTGATGAAAACATTAATAAAAACAAAGTTGCAAAAGGAATACGGATGACCTAATTGCTTCTTAAGAGATGATAAATTATTCATAAAATGATTTTTTAATTCATCAATATTTCTGAAGAAAATATATTTTTATAGAATGAGGAGCTGAAGATCAATAGTCAGAATCAAAGTTTTTTTAATTTTCCCCTTTGACTTCATGGTAAACAAATTAAGAATGATTTTGAAATTTTAAACAGATGTCAACTTCAGGGAGAATTAGAGTGAAAAATGAATCAAGTTGTCTTTGGCAGTGTCTTGTTGAATTGTAAGAAAGGCATCACATCAAAGAAATTGTAAACAAGTAGGAGGGAAGTTTATTCTAAATTTCAGAGAATTTAAATGCTGAAATTTAATACTTGGCAAAAATTATTGAGCCAAATCGGTGCAAGTACCTTTTGAGACCAAATTGTCCTCTTATTGGTTCAATCATACCAAACAAATTTTAAAGTCATCTTACTTCACAAACACAGTTCCACAAATGTAATTCTCCCACTTATATATCATAATGCATCTATTTGGTCATTCTAAAAGTTTTCTATTCAAATTCCTCCTTGTTACCCTCTCAGTCACCTTTACATAACCTCACAATATATTCTACGTGCCAATTGCATGAGATACTCCTTTTTCTAAAAATCCTACATTCCTGTGCTGCAGTATTCCTTTACACTATTTCTTTTTCCCTACAAATCCCCCTTGAATAAAGATTGCTTAGCCCACTAAAAATATACATGACCCCCAAGGCCTGCCTCTAATGCCGTTTCATCTGTGAACTATTCCTTCAACCCACTCACTTGGTCTCTATAGTTTTCTACTCCAGGTCCCCCTCTGCTTTCAGTTATTAATAGTACATTTTGTTTGTATTAGGATTTCTATTTCCATATCCATCTTCTCTATTGTACTTTTATAAATTTTAGAGGAAAAAAGACCACTTTTTCTTGATTTCTTTCAGCTTTTCTACATTTACTCACCCAATAATATCTGTAAATAATTAAAAATAATTCAAACAAGTTCGTCCCTTAAAAATAATTTTATAAATAATTAGAAATGTCTCACATTATCAGAAACAATTGGCTAATTTTGCCTTTTTAGAGCAGTTTAGATGTGCTTAGAAAATAACACATATTTTGATTGCATTAACTGTTACCAAGGTTACATAGCTGGAGAAGTCTAACACTGTAGACAGGTTAAAGCAGTAGAACTTCTTAATGTATTTCCACCTTTGGGAGTCATTGGAAATTGATGAGAGGAACATGGAAATGAAATAATAGTTTGCATTAGGAAAGATAGTTTGTAAAAACAAGACTGGGGAAAGGAAATCACAGAGAGGAAAATTTGATCCAATTTCATATTCTAAAAGATTTGAGACACTTTTCCATATCCTAACAACCTAGCTAAATTTAACTTCTGAATCCTCTGAAGTTTTCCCTTAAGGAAATTATCAGACTATAAGACTTACAAGGTGACCGCATAAGCAAGTTTCTTTGGTAATTGCTAGTGAATTTTTAAAAAAAGAAAAAGAAAAATTATAGTCCTTTAGAATTCTAAGAATTTTCACAATGCACTGGAATAGATTCAAAACAGCTATTTGATGTTACCATTTTGGCTGGACCACGTGTACCTATACAAAGTGGAATCTTTAGAGTGCTATGCTGTTCTATTAAGGGATTTTTGATATGCATAAAGCAGTGCATTTTAACTATCGGAGAGGGTCATTTAGGATGGTTCAGACTGTGTGGATTTCCTCCATTAAGTATTCTTTCTGAGATTCACTTAATAAGTAGATCATGTTGGCATACTCTAATACACTGAGGCATCATATTAATTTAGGACAACTTGTATTTTAAATTAAGAATAACTGACCTGATTTTATAAGAATACATTCTCATGCAAATTACACCAAATTCAAAGGTATAGGCTTGGTCACCATGGGTTTATTTAGCTGGATTCCTTTTCTGGCAGAAGAGTAAAGAGAAGCTCTGCTGCTAGAATCTTTACTCCTCCTCAGCATCTCTCCTTTCATTCTTCCATCTTTGCTGTCATTTTTCTCCTTCATCTCTCATTTTTTTCATTGTTCTCTGAATTCTGTATAAACATATTTCTCTCAATAGTCACATTTGCTATAGAATTTTGAAACACATTCACACTCTAATGATAGATTATTCATTTCCTTCCAATGATTGTATTCATTAAAAGTATCTTAAATTTGCCAACCATATTTCTTCACTCTTCATTCAAAATGCAAACAATGTTCTGGTGCACTGTTTATAAAACGTCATCTTTGATTTTATATATATATATATATATATATATATATAATAGTACAGAACATGATATAGTTGACAAAAGAGATATTTTGAAATTCTCTAAAATATTCTTTGAAAAATAATTTCTGTAGTGTTTCACTTTTTGCCCCACCCTTCAATAGGATCTTTGTTTGCTTTTTTCTGAATTACTCCATTCTCACCTTCCTAAGTCTAGTTTTCAGAACTACTGCTTTTCATAACATCTTACCTGAATTTTTTTTTTGTTTTGGTACTGGAGATCAAACTCAGGACCTTGTGCTTGCGAGGCAGGCACTGGAACCACTGATCTAAATCCCCGGCCCACATCTTATCTAATTTTTTAAAACTTACATTACTCCTGAAAAGTCACACTTCTAAGAATAAAACTGATGTAAACAATGCAATGATTAGAAATGAATATCCCACCTACACTACAGGCTAAAAATTTAATTTGTTGGATTTGGTTCTAGAAAATTTGTCTTGTAGTCAGAAGCAAAAAGGTAGCATTTGATTTCTCATCAGTTTAGAATCTTTAGGATCACAAACCTTCCTAATTATGATATTAGTATACCAGCCATGAGCTGTGTCTTTAATGACTCATTCCAACTTTGAGAAAGTGGACTAATAAAAAATTAACACATTTTTATTCTCATGGGGCAGGAGGAAAGACAGAAAGAGAGAGAGAGAGAGAGGGGAGAGAGAGAGAGAGAGAGAGAGAGAGAGAGAGAGAGAGAGAGAGAGAGAGAGAGACTTGAGACTTCTCCTAGCTAGAATTCCCATTTTTTTCAGCAGTGCTTTTTGTGTTTCCAGACACTCAACATCTTAGACTCTTCATCCTCCACAACCAAGACCTGGATTCCACCTGCATTCCACCTTCCCTGGGCACAGTTACTGACTCCTCACCCCCAACTTCTGACAAATAACCTCTGCACTCTGAATAGTTTGTCACCAACTTGAATAGCACAAGACTGAACTTTGTACAGTGAAAATATTTTATTAACAACTTATCTTCCTACACATGCCCACAGGATCAGTTTCATGTGTGCCTGGTTGAAATTCAGGGTTTTCTTATTTCCTCTATGATCTAACAGCTAATTGAAGTTGAACTGATTTGGGAATCCTTAAATGCTTAAAAAAGAAAAAACAAATACTAGGATCAATAAATCTTGATTTGAGGGCTTTAATTTGATGTTCTAAGTCTTTCCTGAATATTTATATCCTAGTAGTCCTCGGAGGGATCTCCTTCTTTTCCACTCAGCCATCCCCAACTCTTTCAACTCTCATTTGTCTCCCTGTTTCCTCTTCAAAATGACACTTAGTTACATGCTGTTCTGTGTAGGTAGATAGAAGAGCCACTTTTATATGTATGAGAGACACATAAATATGTTTAATTTATTTTGATTGTCTGGATTTGGAGAAATCATGGGAAAGATGATAATGATATGGATTAAACTTAAAGGTGTGTGCCAGGGATTTAGCTCAGTCGTGCAGCATCTGTCTGGAAAGCTCACAGTTCTGGTTCTGAGTTTGATCCGAAGTACCAAAAACAACAATAATGACAACAACAACAACAACAACAGCTTAAAGATGTTTCACATATATGGAGAGAACGAATCACAAAGAGGACGTAAAAGAAGAAAGGAGAGAGACAGAGAGAGATAGACAGAGACACACAGAACAAAAGAAACAGAAATTCTTAGGTACTGTTATGGTTTGTGTCTAGATGTCCCCTCAAAGCCCCATGTGGTCATAGGTGGGGCTTTTTCACAGGTGGCTGGATCTACATTGTATGGCACTGGAATTGATTCATGGTGCAATGCTAGGATCAAAGGCACTAGGATTAAGGGTGTGAGTGTTACTTGCCCTAAGTAGCCTGGATAAGATACAAGAGATAGAGAGAGCTGTGGTTTGTTGCTTTGCTGTCTTCTGCCCACCACGAACTGTTTCTCCTCTGTGATGCCTCTCTCCCTTGGAGCCAGCTAACTATGGATGGAAACTTCTACAAACTTTGAGCCAAATAAAACTTTTCTCTCTTAACTTTGGGCATCAGGTATTTTGTTTCAGCAATGAGAAAAGTAACTAAGACAATAAGTCTTTTAAGAAATTAGACAGAACCATTGTTAAGTTTATTCCACTTAATAATAACACCAGTAACCATTTAGAACTTGTTAGAAGTATAGAGTCTCAGACCTACTGAAAGAGAAGCTGCATCTTAACAGCTGCCCATGTAATTTATTTGTACATAAAATCTGATTTTTATATATATAAAGCACTGCATATATATAATATGTATATCTCACAAGTGTTAATATGTACTACATATGGTATATGAGGCATTGTGTGCTTTTTCTTTCACATGAATTTTTTTCTTCAAAGACATACGAGAAGTGGATTAAAGCTGATTGATATAGGCTTGCAAGAATCAACTGTTAAAATTTCAGGAAGTTTTTGAGGCTATTGCCATTTTTAAGTATTGTACAAATTTGCAATTCAATAAATTAGACCAGAAACAGGCAATATATAAAACTCTACACTTCCTAATTATTTTACTCATTGTAGGATTATTTGTATCTTGAATTTAATTTGAAGTTAGGCTTATTATATGTATGGTGTAATACTATATAATAATGTATACATTTCTTTTCCATTCTGTGCTCAGGGATGTCTGATTTGTACCTTAAAATCAGCTATAATGGCACCACTTATGCCATGGAAATCCACAAATACTGAAAATCAAGGCTTAATGTATCATTTTGATCATCTGGATTTAGGAAAATGATAGAGAAAATAGTAACAATTCAGATTAAATTTAGAGTGTATTATGAAATATATACTTAGATATGTATCTTTTAAGAGCCTGGTAAACATTTATGATCACATTTCTGGGTAAATGAGTTGGAAATAGGACCATCCTACAATGAATACAACCTAGCAAAATTTTTAATGTACAAATATTTTCAAACATATGTTGAAACTAATCATTATAGACTTCCATTGATTCATTTAATTTGTACTCAGCTTTCTTTGAACTTATGCTGAGCTGTTCTACTATCAATAAATTTATTAATTTATTATAGGGGTTCTGCCCTATGTGTTTCTTGGTAGGTCACCTAATTTCTCTGATCTGGAAGCTCTCCAGGCCTGTTACTTTCACTGTAAATTGTAAAACTTATATCCTATAAGCTGTTATGTTGTCCAGAACCATTATTAGCAGAGAATATTGTAAACATGTAGCTGCATGAGGCCCGGAGACAAGCTACTGTCAGTCCTTCATTGGAAAATCAAATCAAAATTACAAAAAAAAGAGAAAAATCTGAAGTAGGAGATTTGAATTTTAATCAAATTATTGATTTACTCTAGCTTTGTCCATATAATGGCAGAAATACCTGAAGAAAACCTAAAAATTTCAATCAACCCAATATGTAATTTATTCATCCTATAGTAAATCTTGCATCTGAGTGTCTGAATAAGTGATTTTTTTCAGTCTAGATTTTTTTTTAGAATAACATACATGGGAAAAATGCCAAAGAATCATTCTTGCTTCTTATATTCATGCAGACCTGGAGTTTTCTCTACATTTTGGAAATTCTAATACTCATTATACATAAATCAAATAAAAGTATCACTTATTTTCTTTGTTTTTCTTTAGGTTTTAAATATCAACAGATCTTTAACATTATGGACAGAGCTTTAAGTGCTATCAAATGCAGGTAGAACAAAGAGGAGATGGTGCTCTTGGGGAATGAGAAATAAACCATTTACATTCCAAAATGTGAATAGTGAACACATTGGCTCAATTCATTTATAAATTCTTTTTCTTATACTTTTGCTGTCACTTTTTGTACTTTCAAATTTTTGTCATAAACATGTAAACAATTATTATCTTGTTGTAAATATTTCTTGTAGACAGTGGGGCAAGTTCCTTCTAGCCTTCTTGGAACTAGAGTATCATTTAAGATGATTACAGTGATTATAGATGCTTGGAGTGGTAAACTTTAATAATTGTACAGACTCTCACTTACATATATATATATATATTCAGAAAATAACAATCTTCTGAAACAGGTGACGTTTATAAAAAGAGAATGAACAATGCTATATTTACCTATTGCTAAGAGGAAAGAGACATTATATCTAATTTCTTCCCAGAGAACTTATACAGAAACATCCATAGGTCAAAACATAATTTAAAAAAAAATATATATATATATATATATAATTGCTATTTGGATATAAAAACTTCTAAGAATTACAAGCTTCCTAGGATTTTTAAACAGCCCTCACTGAACATATTTTGATAATCTGTGCCTTTTTGACTACTCAGGGCTGTAATTAACAGGATCAATATTGTAACACGTTTGAAAACAGATGAGTGTCTTAGGGACGATTTAATTTTGAAGGCCTCTTGCTCTATGCCAAATGGTCTCAGACTGCAGTGCATTTGTACACACAGCTCACAGTCAACCAACCACAATTCCATTGTTCTAGTGGCAACAGGGTCAGCAGATGCCTTTACTACTGCCTTTCCCCAGTCCACCCCTCTAATAGGCTGCTCTTTATTCACTGCCCTTGGAACATGAACAGGTAAGCATGTGTTAATTGTCTCCTAAGAAAAATAAAAAGCAAAATGAGAGCCTAGACAACTCAGTAGACATCTATGATTCTCAGCCAGCATGACATTAAATGAGGCTAATTTTTTAAAGAATTTCTTCTTTTCAGGAGGCGAAGAATATCTTAGGACCTGGGGTCTTTAGGCAGGCTGTGTGGGTTCAAATTTCACCTATACCTCTTTATAGGTATGTGACAATAGGCAAATCACTTCAGCTCCTGAATGCACAGTTAATCCATTGATTCAATAAGAGTAACACCATCACTTTACACACCTGGTGCAGAGAGTAGAAGGAACACTCACTCAATGTTAGTTATTTATTATGTCTTGGTTAAATTTTGTATACTACATTAACACCATGTGATGTCAGGAGTAGGTTTGGTGTTCTTATGCTTCAGCATAGTGGGTTCCATGAGCATTTTAGCTATTAGAGGGAGACAGTCCAGTGTGGTCTGAAGGTTAACAGAGCCAGTGATGCTCCTGACCTGGCCGTTTCTGTGTGTACTTGTGAGAACTTGCCCTGGGTTATCTTGTTTTCTATAGGCTAAAATGAGGTAATGCATATTTTGCGTGGAGATTCCATAAGATTATCCCTACATAAACTATCTTGCCCAATACCTGGAACCTAGGAGAAACTCACTACCAATATATGCCTAAATAAATTCTAACTATACAAGTGTTTGCCTGAGGTGGCCACCTAGGCTACTTCCATTAATGTGTTAATGCATGTTGAGTCAGTGCTCTCCTAATTAGAGTAAGGTTTTAAAAGACAAGCATCATTCAATGTTTTTTTATATGCAGTGGATGGAAAAAAATTTGAGAGGAAGTAGTAATTTCTTTTATAAATCTCAAATATTTTTCTTAATCCATGACCATAGTAATATCCAAAGATCACAAAAGGCAGGCTTTCTAAGCAGCAAAAGAATTAAAACTCATCTAAATGCTCTGCTTCCCACACTTTCACTCATACACACAAACATGCATGCACATACACAGACACACAAAGACAGGAATAGCTGCTCAGAACTCATTTTTAAATCGACAGTTGGATCATTTGGGGATGATCATGTTTATAGTGCATTCTATAACACAGACATGGGTTCTGGCAGGTATCTCCTACCCAGTGGTGGCTGGCATCTGTTTAATTTTCACAAATAATGGAGGTTTGTTTCACCAACAATGGAGGTCTCTTGACATGGAGGTGAAGGTGAGTGCTCGGGGTTGGTGTAACTTAAAATGCAAGTGAATTTTAAAAGCTAAGGATGTATGTTAATGAGGTTCAGCATCATTTTTGGCATTGCTATCTAAAAATAAATATTTCTTGAATAATTCATGTAAGATTATATACATGTAAAATCTTACATAATATATATATTTTAGTCTTCACAGGCAAATGCTATCATATATGCTTGATTTTTGCTTTTTTTATTTTTTACCACAGTTCTAAGTAAACAGTTACCTCTTAATATTGTAGAAAGCAAGCAGAAGAACATATAATGCCCTGTATTCTATGGAAAAGGGGATTTCTCAGTAGGCATTTTCCACATACCCTGTCCCCATGAGATGTTTTTATTCCAATTGCTTTCTACTCACCAAAATTGCTGAGCATTCTTTTCCTCAAGCATGAAAACAAATTTTACCAAGACCAAAAAAATTCAAAAAGCTTGCGCCATATATGCCAGACTGCACTTTTGCCCTGAAATGTGGGGCTTCAAATTGTGCTAATGAATAAGTCAAAGAAATGCGTCATGGGATTTTACATTTATTTCTAGTAACTGGGGAACAGGGACACATGTGTTTACATGTACTATAGGAATGTTCAGAAGTGAAGGAAAGGCAGTATCTTTCTTTAGTAATATTTCAAGAAAAGAGTCTTACCAAATCTATTACTTTAGCCACACAAATATGCACAAATAGGTCACGAGTGACATTAGCAAAACATACCAATTTTCTAAACTATTTGTGGTTTCTATATGGGAAATGCACAAGGCAATCACAGTTTGTGTAGAGACTAACAAATAAGAAAACTGAAAAACTAAAAGTGTAAATAAGGATTGGAATGTATAATTGATAATTGAAATAGGGAGAAAAGGTCTAAAGGAGTAGGGAAAGTGGGAGGGGTAGGGGAAAGGAAAGAAGGGAAAAGAAAAAAACATGAGAAAAGGAAAAAATGGAAACAAAGTCTTTGTAAATAGGGAAGACTGGAGAGGGTGAAGGAAGAGCAGGGGAATGGGGAAAAAATAAGAACCAAGATACATCATGTAAAGGTACACGATCCCAATGATGAATGTAACTGCATTGTATTAAAATGTACCAATAAACTTAATGAAAAAAAAAAAGAAAATTGAAATATATTTCTTGGTGAAAACTTCAGAACAGCCCTGTTACCTAAGCTGTTAGTTAACAGTTTGCTCTTTATTTAGGCCAGCTGGAATGTGAATCTTCCCCCCTACCTTCCCCTGCCGTCCCTTCAACCCCTCCACCCATCCTTATTTACAAAGACTTTGTTTCCATTTTTTCATTTTCTCACATTAATTCCATTCCCTTCTTTCCTTTTCCCTACCCCTCCCACTTCCCCTTCCCCTTTGCCCCTTTTCTTCCTATTTCACATTATTTATTATATCTTTTAGTCCTTACACTTTCAGTTTCTCATACTAGAGAATACGTGTGTGTCCTATGTATTTCACTTAAGAGTATTGCCTCAATGTGCATCCATTTAGCAATAAAGGCCTATAATTTCTCATTTTTTATGGCTGAGTAGTATAAAAAAAAACACTTTTTTTTTTTTTTGGTACTGGGGATCGAACTCTGCTCCTTGTGCTTGCTCAGCAGGCGGCAAAACCACTGAGCTAAATCCCTGGCCTAAAAAATACACATTTTCTTTATCAGTCTCCAGTTGATGGGCATTTAGGCTGTTTCCAAGCTTTAGCTATTACAAACTGTGCTGCTATGAACATGGGTGCACATATA
>NW_004624843.1:8582-30252 GCF_000247695.1 Heterocephalus glaber | reverse complement strand
GAGTTTTTAATCTCCTGGAAATCTGTTTGCATCTGTTTTATGGATTCCATTTGTTTCCTATGTTGGGATTCTATCATGCTCCTCAGATCCTCTGTTTTTTATCTGTGTCCTCTCTAGATTTATTAATCATGTCTTGCACCATGTGCACAATCTCTGCTGCTATCTGAGAAATTATTTCTGATTTCATTTTTTCCATATCCTCTTTTGTTGCCAGGTCAGGGATTCCAAGTGGTTGAGTATCAAAGGGTTCCATCTCATTTCCCTTTGTGGTTGTGGTAGGTGTTCTGGAAGTCTGGTTCTGAGGCTTGTTTACGTGTCTCCTCATTTCAAAGTTGGGTGGGGGGTGCTGCTGGCACCCATGCAGCTCACCTCTGTGCTGTGAGTGGTGGTGGGTTGGCCAGGAAGCCTCCTACTGTGTACTGGGAGTTGTGCTACATTGACCCAGAAGCCTCCTCTGCACTGGGAACTGTGGGATGTTGACCCAGAAGCCACCTCTGTTCTGGGAGCTGTAGCACATCAACCCAGAAGCCTCCTCTGTGCTCTGGAATGTGAATATTAAAGTGCCAACTATGCAACTAGTAGAGAAATTTTCAAAGGCAAGGCTAGAGTTCAAATATATCATCTAAACTATTAAATTTGCAGGTTAAATGGAATCAGCATCACAACTAGTGGGGAACTTTTCATGTTCTTTTGGTTTTCCTCATGCCCTGTAAGTCAGCCCCCCAGACCTTCCCCCCAGTTTCTTAGACAGGTATATGGTGTCCAAGAGTGACAGGACTAGTTTACTCTCCTATGAAACATTTTATCCTATCTCATTTTCTCCATGATTTTTCTGTTGTCTAGATCTTAGTTCCTCATTTATTACTCAATCACATCCTTAGTTTGAATGTCAATTCTTTCTAGAATATGTGTGGCCCACTCCAATTGAACCAGTGGGTTGAATGATCTTTTTTCTTTCCCTATTTGCTGTTTCTGTTGCTTCTTTGCTTATCTTTATTTTCTCACTGGCCTTTCTTTGATTCCTGTATTACTTTCCTAGGGGTCCTACAGAAAGTACCAAACAGCAGGTAGATTAAAGTAACTGAAATGTATTCTCTGACATTTCTGGAAGGCAGAACTCCAAAATCATGGTGTCAACAGGGCTATACACTCTCTGAAAGCCCTAGATTAAAATTTTAATTGTTCTATGCTCAATATTTGTCCAAATTCTATTTTAAAAATCCACTCTCGTTTCTTCACTACACACACACACACACACACACACACACACACGTATTTAAAATTTCATGAGCAAAGTGACTCCTTGCTGAAGTAATATTAGTTGCTTTGTTTGTGCCTGTATCTGATGGGGTCTGGTGTAGTAGCTCCTAGATAGTAAGAGCTCACTACTTCTTGAATAAACAATTGTATTCAACTTGTCAACAAATTTGTAACATATAATTTAGTTTTTTCCTTGTATAAGATGGCAATGCTATCTTCTTTCTTTACATGAAGTCCTTCTCCAGAAAACTTGTAAAAGATGCTATTTTAATCCTATTTTGCATTCCAGAGTCATGGGATTATGGAATTCTCACATAAGTAGTAATCTGAAAAATGCTCTGTTACATGTTTGGGCTAGAAAAATTTGATTGAAAATCCATCAACACTTTGATAATGATGCCAGGAGATGGAGGAATCTAGGCAGATAGGGCACTGGTCCTGAATTGTTAAAGTAAACTAAAAGTCAGGACTTAAGTGAACTAGCATACTAAAACAGACTACTCAGCCCTAATGATATGCAAGAGAAAAAAGAATAGGTCCTTAGCCAAATGGAAGACCTTGGAGGAAGTAAAATATAAATGAAGCAGTTTGCTTTGCAGACATCAAAGGTCTACCTGCAACCTGGAGCATCCATGCTTTCTGTCACTTAAACCCTGTCAATAGACCTACACCCAACAGTCCTAAAGAATTACAGTGTCCCCTGGTTTTGACTTTGGTGATCACAAAGGGGTATGTTCTCTACGGACAGATAAGTGTGGCACAATGGCTGAACACAGACACATAGTCCTTGTCTGTTTCTTATAGAATTCTAAGAAACAATGGTTACTCTGCCAGCTAATTAAACTCTGAGAGCCACTGGCACTCTCAAAGCAGAGGATGGGTTTCCTCAGAACCTTCTGGTTAATCCTGAAATGAAGCCAGTGGAATGTTGGCCACACAGGCAGCTGGAGTCCTTTCCAGAGTCAAATCCCTGTTTGTGTGGAGCCAGCAAAAGCTGGGGCCATGGCTAGGTTGACTTTATGGTGGACACTCAAAGGTTGCTCAGTGGAAACTGAGTCATGACAGTCTCATTGGTAATCAGCAGAAACATCTCCACTTATCTCTCATCCCCACCTGCACTCCTCAGGGAAGTGAGATGGTAAAACTTTGTCAGTGATCTCCTGATATCCTCTGTCCCACAGTGACTTGAGATGACACTGTTAGAGCCCTCTCTTAAACCTCCATTAAGAGTTGAGCTACAGGTTTGGATGTTTCTCTCTCAGCTAGTAAGATAGATCCCTCTTCAGATGTGTCTTCATACAGTTATGGGGCCCAAAACAGATGTACAAATTAACTCTTTAGATCCAATGAAAAAGTTTTGCTAGGACAAGGGTCTAAGTTAAGAGAGAATCCCCTCCAGGACTTTTTCATTCCAGCTCACTGGGACTTAGTTTTGGACATCCTTGGCTCTGGAGACCACATTCTCTAAACAACAACCAGGATGGCAATGGTGCCTCTCTCTCCAGGAGGTCCATCTGAGGTAGCTTGGGAGACAGCTATCAGAGGAGCAATTTGCACTTGTACCTTGCGTATGCTTAGAGTGGAAAAAAAGCCTTTAGCTAAGTAAGAACCAAAGGAGTCACAGGATAAAAAAAGAGAAAGGAGCAATTTCTAGAGCACCTCCAATAGCCTTTGCAGTCACTGGGCAGAGTCAAGCTTAAGGGATGCCCTGGGGAACAAAATGGGAAAATACTATCATGCGTAAATATCTACACCTGGACAGTGAAGCTTTGATAGACCTTTGACTCCCCCACGCTTTAAAATATATATTTAGCTCCAAAACTCTCTTTCTACTCTCAAACCTAGCCTGGAAAGCTCCTTAAACAGTCCTTGCCTCCATGGTGTGAAGAGGTTTTTGTCTCACCTCCTCACTCGTGTTAGCTTGTTACAAGAGATCTCTGCATTAAGGGGTCAGATCATCCCAAAAATAGTTCTTACTAGTCAATTCATAAAGAACCTACAACTGACTCTTATAGCTATAGCTCAACTTGGCCACTGTTTCTAAGAACGCACTCTGGCCTGAAATTGTTGGTGTCTGTGTTTTTGTTTGCCCGTTTAAACTACTTAATGCACCTAAAGCTGCTTTGTTTAAGCTTTTTGGGTTCATATCAATTTTATTTTTCCTTTTATTTTTCTCTGACTCTTTTGGCATCCAACATAAAAACTGGTCATCTAGGTTTTTGAAAATAGCTGAGTCCACTTAAAAAGTTATAGGATGAGGATTAAGAGACTTTGAATTCATGTGGGACTTACAAGGAAAAAGTTTAGAGTTTGAGAACAGAAAGGTTATATGATTTAAACTAATGTGCATGTGCATGCTGCTGTATGTGAATGTTCAAATATATGTTCTATTAGGCTGCCTTATAGATAAGTGAATACTCATATTAGTGTGCAAATGCTTATGGTCTACATAACTTAACAGCAGACTAATTTAAATGAGTTGATAAAAGTAAAGACATTGTGAAGATTGATGATATGTTTTCATCCCAGTTGTTAGATAACCAAAATAATGTCAAAAATTAGTTTTATAAATGAAATGTCTATTATTGTCAGTGTATAATAACTTAAGAGCTTTTCCTTGGTCAAAGATAATATATATATATATGTATACATATATACATATATGTTTAAAGTGTTAACTACTGTGATGGGTCATCTAAAGCAATTGTAAAGGTAACTAAGTGGGAACTCCTTGGACTTGGGGAGCTATTGGACAAAACTCCCCTTTGTGTCTGAAAAAGCAGCTGCCTGGGCTAAAATTAGTCCAGTTTCTGCACTGATTGGCTTGTTCCAGTTTTCCCAGGGTTCTATGGTGTCCCACCCCAACAGTTATCAAATAATTATAATATACTTAATTTGGTTATAAATAGAAGGTTAAATTTTCTACATCTAAATCAATAAGGTTTTCTTATTTAAAGATGCTCTGGGTTAAACATACAAAGCTAGAGTTTAAAACAAGGCTTGTATATTGTCTATACCTAATTTCTTGTGTTTTCCATTGTTAAATTTTTCGTTACTAAAACCAAGTTTTAAAGTTTAAATCAAGTGATGGCTTATAAAATGCTTTCAGTAATCAGTTTATGATGGGTTAAAAAAACAACTATTATCTCACTTTATGACATAACATATATATATGTATATATATATATGTTATAAGCTAAAGCTTTAAAGTTGAGCTTATAGAGTTAAAGCTACATGAGTTTAATGCATACACAGTGACTAATGAGTGTTTTCTTTTATACAATATACATTTAGTTCTTTAACACATAAAATCACAAATATTTGACATCTCTTTTTCAGTTTGGTCCTGCCATTTAAAACTTGATCTATGTCTATTGGCTTTAGTTAAACATTTTGTTATTGTATATGTTAGACACACTTACATATTGGGTAATAAGTCTATTTGTGGTCAACAACACTGTTTCCAAAATATATAAGACCTCCAAAGATGTTCTTTAGCTCTTGTCAGTGTGATTACCTACCCTATAAGCCTGTTAAAATTCTAAATTCTGCCTTAAATACAAAAAGCAAGTAGATATAGACAAAAATTCTATACATAGCTATGATATTATTGCTAACCTCACAATGTATTAAATGCATTTGTGTTTCCCAAGCATATAGGCCTTCAAACATACAAAGCTTAAAAAAAAAGTCATATGCCAGTGATGTCTTGACAAAGGTTGTTTGTGGTGGTAAAACATTTTACAAATGTTGTATGATTGCATTATAATAGTATGTAACTTATGATAGCTAAGTGACAGTTCCAGACTTCTAAACACTCTATGAGTCCCTTACAAATTTCCCAGGTCGTTTGATAAAATCTTTAGGATAAATTTTTAGGTAAAAGTCCAGCTTTTACGTACAACTCCCATTTTCCTGTCTCCTAATCTGTTAATAAGATTAAAATAGCTTGTTCTGGATGTAAAGACTTCTATATGAATGACACAGATGCCTTGGCAGTCATGACACAAGGGGAGGCAGGCTGTGGCCTTGGGGTGGGCGACACAGGCAGTGTAACCTTGGGGTAAGATGGGAAGCTCACACAGCCTCACCTCAGGATCCCATCTATTTTTTATTTTTTCTTTCCCTTCATCTCCCCAAAAGTACACAAAAGAAGTCTTAAAGACAGACAATACATCTTAAGTGCTTGTAAAGAGCTCATATTTGTCCCTAAAATGTCATCTTCAGGTTTTACAAACTTGGGGCTGATTTAAAATATTTTAATAGGTTAATTTTTATTCTAGACTGTTTCTTGGGCCAACAAGCTCCCCACTGTCCCTGGGGCCCAGGCCAGGAAGATATTTATAGGTCCCAATCCTTAGTGGGGGGAAAAAAAAACTTCTCATCTTTTATTTGAGCTCGGTTAAAGAGATATGCAGAAAAAAGAGACACCTGCTCAACACACAGTAGAGATATCTCTTCCAGTATCTGCACATCTTACAATGCACACAGGGCACTGATCCTGACCCGAGAATGGGTAATGCTTGTCTCCTGAACAGCTTCAGTGACTAAGCATGTCTTTTAAGTAAGTTTTAGATTTCCTAAGAAAAAGCCAGTCACTTGACATGTCTCAATCAGTGCAAGATATTTTCCAGAAGGCTTTCCACTGTTCCTGAAAAAGTTCTCAAAATTCATTCTGGCTAAGAGAGCTCCCAGGTGGAGGGGACCTTAAAAGCTCCCCTAAAAAGTGGAACCTCCTCCATTCCCTGTCAGGCACTCACTGGGGCACCTCAGGACAGCAGCCAGGAGGCTGAAGAAAAATGGGCAAGGAGTCCCTCTTACAGGCACAAACAAAGGAAAAAAGATCCCCACAAAGCAAATAGCTTCCATTGCGCTCCCCCTGGGCACAGGGTAGGTAGCAGCTACTGCTGGTAGAATGAGGAAGAGCTGGTCTTCCTCTGTTGCTGCCTTGTGCATAGAAGCAGGAAAGGAGATTATCAGGCAGGTACAACTGGGAAGCTCTCATGCTTCCTTTATGTTGTGTTTCGGGGGGGAGATTGGGTCACAGTCATTGCGAAAATGGTTCATTTCTTTCCTAGACCCAGGCATGGATAAAGTATACATTGGGAGATGACAAGATTTGAACAATAAAAAAAAAAATCAACTATAATATGATGCTCTAAATAGACCTATTTTTTTTAAAAAAAAAAAAACAGGGTAAATGCCCTACAGTGCCCCATGTATAGGCTTTCTTTGCATTGAAAAATGGTCCTAACTTCTGCAAGCCACGCTGTGCAGACTCAGCCTTGTTACAAAAGGACAAAGCATCAGATTTAGCTTTGTAACAGAGATAGTAAACAAAGAGCACATCTAACAATCTAAAGCTCTTTTCTGTGATAAGATATATTCTATACAAAAGTAAAAGGTTATATATGTGGTACTTTTGAGAAAATTAACTAATGTGTCAATATAAATGTGGTAAAATATTATGTTTTGCTCTTAATTTCAAACTCTCTGTAAAGATGTTATTATACCTATTATCTAGAACCCTTCTATAAAAATTCACTTTCTAAGACAATCATGATTGCTTTCATTTCAATACTGGTGCAACTGACTTTCTGGGTGTTCAACAGCTAAGGCTCTGAGACCAAAGTGAAAAAGGTAACTGGCCTTAAAGGATAGCCCATATTTTGTCCTTCCAAGATCAACAGGAAATCAGGATCTGAGGAAACCTCTCTAGAGAATCCTACAACTTTGAGTCACCCAGTCTCCTAAACAAGGATGTTGTTACACGCCAGAAGACAGGACTCAATCAATGTGCCACAAATGTGCCAAAAGGAGAGCCACGAAAAAACAGATGTTCCCATCCTTCCGAGGAGAGCCGTGTGCTCTAGGGCAAACCATGGCCAATCTTGGCAGCTGACACTGACCGGGGAGCTAAGAGGCTCTGTATATGATTCTGAAAGTAACTCCTGTGGACCCTTGACTGACCTTTATATACATCACGAGGTTAATTCTAGTGCAGGTCACACTTAAACTTGGCCTTAAACATGCAGCAAGGAAATATAACCAAGATATATAAAAATATTAATAATAATTTGGGGTAAATATACAAAGGGGTTCCAAGTCCCCTACACTGACCTCTGCTGACAGTGTCCAGCTACACCTATAACTTGTCACTATTATTCAATAAGGCTAATAATAAATTAAAAATAATAAATTATTATTCAAAAATTATTCAATAAGGCTAAAATGCCACAGTAACAAAATAAAAATCTTTTAATTACTTGGCTAAGATTGTCCTTCAAAAACACAGGGACTTCAGTATTCTTGTAGCTAAAACCTTATATCCTTATATAAAACTTGTTGTCTTTAAATAAGACATCAGATTTTTGAAAAATGTTTCTTTTATGACAATCAGTCTAGCCATCTCTGCTTCAAAGATCCACCAAAAATTATCTAAGTCATAGAGAGTCTGGTCTAGGATCTAGAATTTGACATAGTCATTATTCTCCCTAGCATGCCCATTATTAATGCTTCTATAGCCTTGGTACTTGGACCATGTTTTCTCTACCTCTTAAACAAATTAGTTTCTTCTCATTTGACAGCTATAAAGCTACAAATGGTGATGAGAGCAGAATCTAACAAGTGCTCTTCCTGGCTCCTCTCCAGGACCTTTAGATAGGACTCACAGTACTGGGCTCACAGACTGCTACCCCTGACAATGCCCACTCTAGCAGGAAGTAGCTTGCAAGACCCTTCATGGCCCACTGCACCCTGACAGCAGTCAGTGTCACTACTGTAGAGGGGCGAATGAAGCCAGGATGTGGGGGAATCCAGGGAGACAGGGCACTGAAAGTAAGCTAAAAGACAGGGCTTAAGTGAACTAGCTTAGTAACACAGGCTACTAGGCCCTAATGATATGCAAGAGACAAAAGAACAGATCTTTAACCAAATGGGAGACCTTGGAGGAAGTAAAATATAAATGAAGCAGTTTGCTTTGCAGACATCAAAGGCCCACCTGCAGCCAGGAGCATCCCTGCCTTCTGTCAGGTACACCTGTCCCCAAAACTGTATAAAAACCCAATAGACCTAACCATCTAAGGTGTCCACCTTATGGAACACCCCTCTCCGGCTAGTGGAGAGCTTCTCTTTTATTCTTTCTAGTTAACACCCAGAGGCCGTTCCCCATTGCTTCCCCTTTGCTGTATGGTTAGGTTCAGTCTTCACTGATCCAAAACAAGGACCCATGATCCAGTTACAATAGTCTACCTGGAGGCATTTAAAAAAAAAAGAAAAGAAGTAGAAGGCTATTTCTGGCAAGAAAAGGGGCTACTGAGACAAAGCAAAGCCAGATACATTTGGTGATTAACGTTTTATTTACACCAAACACAAATTTTCCCAATATTATAAAAGATTCCAGCTATCTGTCCAATCAAAATTGTTTAGATACCACATAGATATATTCTTCAGACTTCAAGTTTTTATTTTTTTGGAGAAAGTAGCTCTCTCCATTTTTATATTTACACACATACACACACACACACAAGACATTTTAAACAGAAAAATTATAAGAAAAATGCCTGCAGCCTCCACCCCAGTTTGGCCTAACTTCTAATCAGTTTCACCATGGGAAGCCGAGCAAGGCTTGTACCTGGGGTCTTAAATATGACAAAAAGTACTTGAAATACAGTAATTAAATTTTTCCATCTTTTTATTAACACAGTTAAGTGGTCTCTTTATCTCCCAAGTAGGCTCTTTCTGATCATTTTCTTAACGTTGAAGATAAAAATATCTAGAAAATTTAATATACAACCTACACAAAATAAGCAAACTAAAAGAATATATATGAAGTCCGATAAAAGGAACAAAGAAATGGAAACCAGGGTATGTCAAGAAGACATAAATCTTCTGTAAATATGTGAAGGAAAAAAATTTGGGGGAAATGGTATATTTTGGAGAATTGGTAAACACTGCATGCATTTTGTTCAGCTTGGCGTTGTCTTATAGCACACAAAGAGCTGGTTCCTCAGAATGTTGCAAAACACACATGCCATTAAAGTGGCTGCTTAAGGCCACCAGGCCCACATTTGCAATTTAAATGAACAAACAACATGGTGCCTTCAATTGTAGGTGTGCTTTAATAAGCCTGCTGATTGATTCTTGAGAGTGCAGTTATTTTGTGCATAAAAAAATTGCTGAATGTGAGGAACACAGCATTTCAGAAACTCAGAAAGAGGAAAAGTGATTACAGGTGGAAGAGTAAGTACACCCATGTTAAAAAGAAGAATTCAGATTTGTGTCCTCTGAAATGCATTCCTGGGACACTGGACATATTTTTCAGCAGTGAGCTCAGGACTCAGATTTGTTTTAGAATGTATATAGATCTAGAAAACATCTAGCAATATAAGTTGTCATGAATCTGCCGTAAGAGGTGTAATTCCAATAGGAATACAGAGCTCCAGAGGTCAACAGAATACATAAATGGGTGTTTCTGCATGAGGTCAGATTCATGTTTATGTAGAACCCAGTTTTAGGGGTATTTTTTGGGGGGGTTGTTTGTTTTGTTTTGTTTGTTTGGTACGGGGGATCGAACTCAGGATCTTATGCTTGCAAGGCAGGCACAGTGCCACTGAGCTAAATCCCTGGTCCTAGAACCCATGTTTAGATGGCTATCCTGGGCTTCAGGCAAAGGAGGCTACTTGTCTGGCCCTGGTGAAGGAAGTCCTAGTAAAATAAACCCACTGCCCCACTTCTCCCCTATTTGCTATGGACAGGATGGGGAAACAAGAAGTTACCTTTTTCTTCAGATCAGCTCGTTTAGATACATAAAATGGCATCTTTTGTTCCCTTCTACTCTCCCAGGGTGAAATGAAAATGCTCACAATTTTTTGCCAGTAATCACATAAAAGTCTCTAAATAGCTCATTCTACAACAAATTGCTGCACAAATACAATCCTGAGAAGAAACAGAGAGTTTTGGTGAGCAAGCAGCAAAGAGGGAAAGGGACGTGAATTGCAGCCAGAAATCAGGTCTCCTGGCTCCCTATGTGAGCGCTTTCAATGGTCTGTCTCTTTCTCTTGCAAAACGAGTGCACCTCTGTGCATCATTGTTCGTGCTGCTACTATCTTTCCAGACTAGTTCATGGGAAGGAAACATTGTTGATCTAGAATAGAAAGCTAAAGATAATTTCTTTCCCGTAAACTGCACACTAATAATGAGAAAATTCACATTAATAATTGTTTAGCTTGACCTTAACTGATCTGGCAACAGTGGATGCAGTCGCTCCTGTCACATAATAGGCTGGCACCTTTCAGAGTTCATGTGCTGCCCAGTTAACCGCAATTAGCACCCTTCTCTATTGACTTATGACCGAGGCTTGTCTGTCATTCACCGCTCCTTTCCTCGTCCTTCAGCCTATTTCTCTCCCTCATCTGGAGTATATTTACCTATTTTTCTCACCCTTTCTTTCCGGTCTTCTCACTGTGCTTGTCTCTAAAGTTTCGTGACAGTAAGTCACGAAGCCACTTCCTGAAACTTAGCTACAGCATGGAGAGTGTGCTGCTTACCGGGGAGTTCTTTGGGGCCAACACCTGCAGAAGGGGTGGAGAGAGAGCAAACTGGGGCAGAGGATGACGTGGAACTGTGATGCAGGCAGACTTGACTGACACCACAGGGAGTTCTGAGCTACACAGCTGTCAGAATTGTGTACCGTTCAAGCTTTTTAGACCCATGCCACAGTCAGTCTCTGGATATTGGTGTCTTCCTGCTGACCCCATGCTCAACCGTTGAGAGGACAAGACTTTCTTTGGAAGGCTTTAGCAAGGCGCCTCTAAGTATGCTGCATTATGGGCCAATTTGTTGTCCTCTTTCCCCAGGTCCTCCCATGGGATAGAAGATGTAAGGAGTCACTATCAGACCTCCTGTTGGCTGCGAACTGGCTGCACCAGTGCGGGTGCTGTAAAGACCTGAAGTTTAGGAGTCACCAGGGGGCGCTCCAGTCACCAGGGTGGACTCCATTGCCCTCCATGCCCGCAGTCTCCAAGGTTCCCACCTGCACGCTGCTCACAGTCCAGAGCCAGATAAGCACCATATGCTTATCCCACTATTCCCTATTGCTCTTTATCAGCCGAAGGCTTTCTGGGTCTCCTGAAAAAAAGACCTAGGTAGGAGTTTTGTGGGAAAGAGCGAGAAAACATAGAAGAAAAAGTCTCCAATGTTTCATGGAAGATAATTGTTTCATATGGCATAATGTGTCCAAATGGCACAATTTACCATTTATTCACGAGAAAATAAGTCAACCATTATTTTTGGTTAACTTTAGGGTACCTCAGGGGCAGTTTTCCCACGAAGTGATCACTGTTAAGAACAAAGCTGAATAAGACATTAAAAAAAAAAAAAAAAAAAGGAACAACCCTGAACAATGGACCCAATAACTCACAGATAAGATATTCATCAAGAATATATCATTGCTACAAATATGTGAAAATACAGGATTGATGGATGGGTGACCTATTCAGTTTGACAGAAGTGTTTCTACAAATCTGCATGATACTAAATAATCTGCTGCAAAATAATTCCAAATGCCAGAGATGGAACTGGGCCTGTTTTATCTCACACTCTATTATTGGCATCAGAGCTACCAAGACTTCTGCCTGGTAGTGGCAGTTAAATTGGAGTCCAGGTCTGGTGAGGTACAGGTGTGAGCCTACCCTTCGTGATGCCTGTTTGGAATTCACACACTAAGACACCTGCTGTGAATGTATTCTGGTGTTAGAGCAGAAAGTCCACTGACAGAGTTAATTGGCATTACCTTGTCTAGCTCACCACTCTCCTCCTATTCATTTCTTACCTGCTTCATCATGTAAGTGACATGTCTCATTCTAATGGATTATTTGAGTAAATAAGAGCCAGATGACATAAGCACATGAAAGTATATAAATCACTACAACTGCCTAGGAAAATAATCCAAATCAGTAATTTTAAATGTTTTAGGGTATTTAGTCACATGCTAATAAAACATGACATGGGTTATTCTTTTTCATGTACTCACTGAAGATAGTAGACGGGCCTCTCAATGATATTATGATCTGATCAAAACTCAGAATTACTAAAATACTTCTACTGTCTGCCATTCTGATTATGCTGTGATTCAGGTCATTCATATTTGCAAAGTCAGGCATTTCTATGAAGGGAAATCACATTTCTCTTTTGCTGGCCTGGAAACACATGATCTAATAACATCAAGAAGATGAATAACAGACATGCTTCTCCTGTGACCCATATGTAACATCATCCACATCCTAAAGCTATTCATCTGAATGGAAGAATTGGAAACTGTAGCCTTCCAGTCTGCATGGGTGCATTTCATCAGGAAAACAGGTAAAACTTAGCGAGGCACAAAAGGAGGATGAAGTTGGGTATCAATGGATTATGGGAGGGGAGTGAAGGAAAAGCCTGCAGAGAATATTCTACAAGACAGCAAAAATTGAAAAGAGAAGCAATTTCTTCATTTCAGTCTTCAAATCCAAATTATCATCTTTCTATGACTTAAACCTTTAGACTTCTCCACTGCTGAGTTTTGTACCAAGCAGTAGCATATATATTTACTTCTAATAGAAATATATCTAGAATAGCAACTCTAATGGGCTAAACCTACACATTAAATAAACATTAAAAATGTATATTTAGCTAATATTGGACAATATACACCTATGTATGCAAATATTTAATTAGATATTACATTTTTACATGACACATACACAAACTTCAAGGAGAAAGAACTTTCTAATTAGGATCAAGTATTTTAAAAATGTGTGCTTCGAATTAATTTGTGTTGATGTTGAAACACCCACATTTAATTATATTTCAATGTGTGGCAGAAGAAAAATACAGGTTTTCCCTCAAGTCATAAAACAAAAGTATATAATTATTGTCCCTTATTGTTTAGCTCCCAAATTAACAATGATGCTAAACTTGAAGAAATTTTGATAAATAATTGTTATTAACAACATTTCAAAATCTAGTAAATTTTTCACTAATAGGTCTACTTAATGTTAATTATCAAGCCAAAAAAAGATTTATCAGTGAACATTCTTCCAGCTCCAAACCACGTAGAACAGTGGAACTGCAGATGTGTCCTTGGCAGATAGAAGATTTTTTGGTTCCCCTCTAGCCCTTTGATGGCCCCCAAAATAAAATTATAGTAAAAACTAAAAAGCTAAAGGAGGGCAGAACCATGAGGGGCCCAACGATGACACTGAAAGCTGCACAAAGGCTCCCCTCTCCTCAAGCGCAGAAAGAAAGCAATTTACCTTTCAAATTCACTCAGCTTCCCACTCCTTGAAGGTTACTCCAAGAACAGAGTTTTCTCTCTAGATTCACCCTTAGCGTATTCAGTAGTTAACACTCCTATACAAAAATGTTTCTAATTTTTGGTACAGTGTTCAAATGCCACTTTACAAGCACTGTTTGTGCAATAAGAAAAGATGGGTGAGCACCATTGTGTGTGACAGTATGGGCAGGAATTTCAGCGTTCCACACTCATGGGAAGAAACCTTGATATGCTGTCAACTCCCTGGAAATTTTTGGCACAGGTTTCTTTTTAAAAATTTTTAAAATTTTATTGGTACAATTTAGATATACATAATGACTACATTCATCAGTGGTCCACAATCTAATCCTAGTTCTCCACATCTATAACAAAGAGGCAAACACTCTCTGATGTTTATTTAGGAAAAAACTATTAAAAACTTTAAAAAGAACTATTTGCATGGAAAAAGTAATTCCACAGGGGCACAGGAACAACCCTTTCCATGTCCATGTGAAAATGATCACTGTAATTTCTTTTGGGGAAAGAAGTCTTATCCACTTTATGAACAAACTAATCTCTCTTTGAGTCATCAAAGCAGGTTTTGATTCCTTATTCATAGGCACAATGAGTCCATCCCGTAGGAGTTACATGTTCATCCTGTTTTCGAAGTGCTAATTTTAATATTCAAAGATGTGGCCTAACATAAAAGAACACTTCTCTCTGGCCACCTTACTTCTGAATAAAAATAAGAAGGAGCTGAAGTAAGCATGCCAAGATAACTCCTTCCAAATGGCTCACCGAGAACCAGCAAACATTGCACTGATTTATCTCCTTCCAAATGGGAAAAAATATGAAGGTTAGAGAAAAATTATCTCTCAACACACAGCATGAAACTAGAAACATAAAACCAAATACAGTATTATTGTATTGTTTTAATGAAATAAAATTAGAAAATTTAAAAATAGGAAAAAATTGCTAGATTATGAGTTCAAAGATCTTTTGAGAGTATCTTTTATCAAATTAAATCATCAGTTACAATAATCTGGCACTAACGATGCTAGTAGAAACTGTCACATAAAATAAATTAATAAGAATTTGCTACTTCATTAATTATGGATCTGTAAGGGTGATTGGCATCCTCTTGGAATCCTTAAAGGCTAATATTATGAGTGATAAGTCATGCATATGCAAAAATGTCATCACTCAGTGTGCTAATCTATTGATTATCCACTCCACACCTAACGGGGGGGCGGTAAGAGACGACGACACGACACTCTGAATCTTTTCATTCACATCATTTTCCCATTATAATCACCTACTTTAGACTGAGCTTTCAAAGCACCAGTGCTTAAATACGAAAGGGAAATTTGACCCTCGTTCGTTATTAAAGCATGTGTGGTTCATGTTCAAATGTATATACACTTCTTTATTCAAGTTAAAATTCAACATACTAAATAAAATAATTCAGTGGAATTTTATGTTAACATGCAGACACAGTTCTGCAGGTAGAAAGGGCCTTCAAAAAACCCCAAAACTTAACAGATACTTGGCCTGCTAAAGTCAAATCATTATGTCAGCATGTGATGGGAAGGAGGCCCGTGCTAGTCGCTGGGGTGTACAAAGATGATCAAGATATTCTAACTATAGCCTTAACTCCAACCCGAATCTCAACAATATATTGTACATTAAGTTGGGTCAGAAAGAGGACAGCTGTATAAAAACAATAGCACAACATACAATTAAAATAAGAAATACTTAACAGCACACATAATTTAAAAATATTACTACCAACAAGTCAGATTACTCAGCTACATTACATGGAGCTTTAAAAGTCAGTCTGGGGCTGGGGATTTAGATCAGTGGAGCCGTCACCTGCCTCGCAAGCCTAAGGTCCTGAGTTTGAACTCCGGTACAAAAAAAAATCTGGCACAATATAGCAGAAGGTGACTGCTGGTGCACCTCACCTTCCACTTACTCTGCAGCACAGCAAAACACTGGTAAATATAAATGTCTTTGCTTCTAGACAGACACAGAGAATCTGGAAGAGACCATGAGACTGTGAAAATTGGAGTAAAGATTAGTCAATGAAAAGTTTGAGAGGAAAATCCAAGTGAAACACTGTTTATGTTGAAGAAAGGGATTGCACTTTCCATGTCCATGTTACTCTGCAGAGAAAGACGGATTTAAGTGTTGGCATGAACAAAGGATAACTAAAACTAGCTTAGAGCTTTTTTGTGGCAGCTAGCAAGAAGGAATTAGATGCTTATATTTCAATGAACCAGAATGCATTTCATGAATTTAAGTTTAGAGGTACTAAAGGTGAGGCACAGTCTGAGCACTTAACTGAGCACTTACTTACCATAGCTTTGGCATAGATGTGTTGGATACCTAAAAAGTTGCAAAGGGAACTATAGCCAAGCTTCTGTTTTTATGGAACACAGGACTTAGCAGCATGTCTTTTCCTTTGAATCAGAGCTCAGATTCCACTTTCCCAGCACAAAGCCCTGTTACCTTTTGGCATCAGATAACTAAGAGTGTGCTACATTCTTTTAAAAGAAAAATTAAATAATCTTTTGCTTAAAAATAAAAAGATTAAAGCTATGCTGACATCTATTTGGTTAAAAGTTAAACCAATCTTGACTATAGATTCTGATTTATATTATAAGTCAGAATATTTTATTTTGAGATATTAAAAAAGCTAAAGAGAATACCTCATTCTACATATATTTAGTTAAGTCATCTCTTAACTAAATCTCCTTTGTATTCTGCATAATGACCTCCTTAAGTATCAGTGGAAATTAGTTCAGTTGTTGAATCAGCTAGCTAATGAAAAGGAGAAAGAACTATTGCAAACAAATTGGTTGCCAAAAGAAATTTTTAGAAATAATTCTAAACTATTTCTGTCTTATCAAATATGTTTGTTCTAAACAATATCTTCTATGAGTAGTGTTACCACTGTAGGTTCATCTACAGTGAGTGAAACTGTGTATTAAAACTGTTGTTTCCTCTTGTAATGTTTAATACAGAAAAGCAAATGTTTCATTAAGCCCTGTCTCTTTCCTACCTCCCTGCCACATGACCTTTGGTCTTGATTAACATAATAATGAATTACATTTATCTCCGTGTATTCACAAATACACTCTTGGGGCCAATAAAATGGCATGTGGCATAATTGAGTCATCTGTTCAATCATAGTTATTATTAGCTAAACACAATCAGCCTGGTAGAAACTGACAAGAGTCTATCTTGTGCTGTGGACGCAGGGGTTAAGATGTTGCTCTGCTTCTTGTTTTAGGTTTAATTACATTCCATTTTCGACTTTATTTATAGTATGTGTACATCAGTGGTTTCTGTAGTTCTAGTGTTTTGGTTTCCATTCCTTTATCTGATTGCCAAAAGAAACAAAATAGGATTAAATGGTGGGATGAGTTCAGAGGGATTTTTTTCCTTTTATCAGTAAAGAAATACATTGTAAAAATTGTTGAAAGATTGAGGAACTCTTCTATGTTTGACAAATAAAAAATAGTGTACCTTTTAGCAATAAACCTGGGACCCTTTTAAAAAGATGTTAACCGGGCTGAGGATTTAGCCCAGTGGTTCCATTGCCTGCCTTGCAAGCACAAGGACCAGAGTTCGATCCCCAGTACCAAAAAAAAAAAAAGATGTTAACCATTTCATCCTGCATCAGTTTCAGTCTCGATCAGTTTGAGGCCAATGTGAGACACATGGCAAGGATGGCACAGGCAAAGCAAAGGGTGTACATTTCATTCGCTCTGAAATAGTGTTGGACTTGTGCCTAGTACAAAAGAGAGACTTGATAGATACACATTGAATCAATAAAGGAAGTAAAGAGTGGAGAGAGACCGCAGGCACAGAGCTCTAAACCAACTCATGTTCTCAGAATAGAGCATGCCAGGCCATCAGTGAATGGATAAGTATCAGATTTGGGGCTCTAAAATAGAGACAGTGTGAGAAACTATTGGTGACAATGGTCCATTAGGAGACATGGATTTCTAAAGAAAGGTCTAGGCAAGGGTGACTCATATTCATTAGGCCACATCTCATTATTTCAGAACATTTTGAAAAGACTAGGATAAACTCATTGCTAATTACATACTGGACTTATGTACAAATCTAATTTGTGACAAATGTCTTTCATCTGAGCACTCCAACAATATGGTACTTAAGTGAGTCTGTCTTTTCTGCTTGGCTTCTACCAGTGCAGCCTGCCAGGTGAGTGAACATGGTGATTCTCTTATGGAACTGTGCTTCTGGAAATATCACAACTATTCACGTGATTCCTGATTACCAGAATGGACCCATCCCAAGACTCTAACACTTATTTTCTGATGGCAAGCCTGTGACTTAATCAACACGAACATTTCAAGGCTGTCAATGATCTTAAAGAAGGTTAGAGCCTGCTGAACATTTAATCAAAGCAGTTAGCATATCAAATATTTCTACCAAGTGTCCCCAAACTGCAGAATCGTGACAGTATGATCCTAGAGAGGGAAAAGGATGTGTGAAAAAGACTCTCCAACCTATCAATATTTTATTTAATTCTCCTCAAAATTTATGCTAATGCTTTATCTACCTCATAAATCTATATCTATTTGCAAGTATAAAAATAATAAAATATTCTCGAAGGATTTAACATGTTCATTCTCACTTTCCATGCCTTAGTCTTAGGTAAACTCTAAGGGGCCTAATGCTAATAAAATTATATGATAATTATAAGGAAATCTTCCTCAGTTTCATTGAGGGGCTGTATACTCATTATTTCTCAGACTAGAAAAAGTGCATCTTGTTCAGAATGTGTAACGGAGAGTTGGAAGAATGGATATGGATACAGGTCAGGACCATGTATTCTGAATTATCCTGCACTACCAATGCTAAAATAAATACTCACTCCAAAACAAGTTTTAGTTTCCTATTGCTGCTCTAACAAATGACCACAAACTTAGAGGCTGAAACCACAAATTTATCTTCATACAGTTCTGGAGATTAGAAGTAGGAAATGAGTTGCCCTGGCTAAAATTAAGGCATCAACCAATTTTTCTGGAGGGCCTAGGGGAGAATCTGATGAGCCTTTATCCACTCCTACAGCTGCCTACTTTCCTTGCATATGGTCCCTTTCTCTATTTCAAACCAGCAACGTCCAAGTGAGACTTTTCCAAGGTTATCACTCTGGCAGCTTGTTGCTTTCTTCTCTAGTAAAGACCTTGTGATTATATCCAACTCACATGAAAACTCTAGAATCATTCCTCTATATTATAGTTAGCTAGCAGGCAAACAATTCCATGTGTAATCTTAATTTCTCTTTATGGAGCATAGCATAGTCACGGATTCTAGAGATTATGAGTGGACATCATTGTGGAACCATTATTTGCCTAGCAGGCTAAGGTTAAAGGAAATATCATCATCAAAAGGGAATTCTAGGACAATTAGAATAAATCTGCAGTTTTGTCAAAAATGTTATTGTGATTCATTGCTAAAAATCTATTTGTTAATTATTAAAATTTTACATTACAACACAAGAACACTAATGGCTCTCTGAAAAAGTTAGTGGACCAAGATATTTTTTGAAATTTCCTGTTACCTTAGAGTAGTTACTAACTGAAGATTTAAAACAGCAAATAAACATCACTTTGTGATGTTCATATGAGTATATCATTAATAATAATGATGATTCTACACATTTTTGAACTATGTCATCTCATTCTGCTTTTATATGTATGCCTTTCTATTAATTGTTATTTATTATATAAAGAAGATTTAATATTTTTCAAGATAGATATCACTGTAAGCATGAAAAAAATGTAAGAATCTTCAGGCTAATCATACTAAATCACAACAAATTTTTACAAGTTCTCCAGCTAATTTGTGAGCAGATTAAACTCTGAGAGGCATTGATACAACAGTCTCTTACTTAATATAAACATTTATATTAGCTGTCAATATGTTTTCCTGTTTATTTAACTGAAAGGCCTTCATTAATGTTTTGGTCCATGAAATTAACAGCTCATATAATCATAATTTTGTTTCTATAATAATGAATAAATATTTATACTTCAAATTTGGGATAAAATTTTAGTCTTTATAAAGACAGAAGAGACATTACTTTCTCAGCTCCATCTAGAATTTGCCTATATTTGAAAGTGAGTATTCAGACTTAACCATAAAGCTGTATGACATACCTTGTTTTATTACAAAGTTGGGTGAGCCGATTGGATTTGAAGTTCTCCTAAAACCTTTTGTAATTGTTGATTATGCAAAAATTTATGAATTCTGGGAATTACATTCAAACAAGTCTTTGGTTATTATGCCTTCCAGAGGCAAAACTAAAAGTAGATAAAGCCAAAGCTAAAAAGTAGATTTTAGCTAAGCATTCACTGATGACAAAGTTAAACACATGTGTGTGTGTCTGTGTGTGTGTGTCAGATTTTATTGTCTTTTAACATTGACTTGCAAAGGAATCAAATCAAAATAAATAATAACAAGAGATTAATCCACATGACATGCTAGACACTTTTGGGCCCCTTAGTTTAGAACAAATGCAATGTAGTGAGAAAGTCCATTGCCCTTACTTATTGGAAGAGTTGTCAAAGAAAAGAGGAATGATGCAAACAAGTGACAAGGCATGAATTTTATTCCTTGTAGGAAATAATTTTCCAAGTGTCTGAGAAGGAGGTCCGAAGATAATAAAGGACTGTCTTGGGAGCTCATGCACGCTCTCCTGACTTCATGAGGTATTGAGTAGCAGGTAGAGAGACCATTTGAAATGAGCACCACGTAGGGTTTTCCAGTTTTATGCAGAAGACCATGATCCTGATACTTACCAAGCACTTCCTGGAGTCTGGCACCATGCTAATATTACGTGTTAGTATATTGGTGTGAGCACTTACAACATCCCCCTAAGGTGGGTACTACTCTTTTCTCCATTTTAAACAAAGTGGGGCAAGTTAGGAACTTAATCTAAATTATGCAATTAATAAGTGACAGGCAGAGAATTCCAATCCAAATTCCTCAGATTATAGAGCTATGAGTAGATTTGGGCCCTCTTCTTCCTCTCAACTGGAACAGTGCTGCCTATTAATTTGTGTTACTAGGCCTAATAATACTCCAGTTTCAAAGAGTGATACCTTATATCTGCCTCTTTCATGTCATTTAATATTTAATCAATAACGATTTACATCAGTGTGTGTTGTGGACTGCAGAAAACGTGAAGGGTTGACATTACCTATATTACAGTTATTGGCAACATTAAACAAACTAATACAATGTAACTCAAGAGCACATGGCTTAGAAGAAATTACTGACATATTTGTTGAATAGATGTACAAATGAATGAACTCTTACTCTCATTAACATTATATGAGTTTTTTTTAAAAAGTAAAACATTACTTGATCTATTAATTTACTTAATTTTGCTTAAGTGCCACATAAATTTATACCTGAGTAAAATGAGTAATGGGGGTGATATGAGGTTGGAAATAGAATTAGCCAGCAGTTCCTATCAGCTCTAAAGTGCTCTACCTGTTACTTTAAATTACAATCACAGTAATGGTTTCCGTAAAGAATACATCATCTGCTAGATCTGGTAAACGCATTCTTCCTGTATTATATACATAGAGTTTGAAAAAGTCAGAGTAATAATTTTAGCTGCTAAATTAATCTTACAGGGAGTGATGGCATTTTGCCAGATCTAAGTAATCAGGGTGGAATAATAATAATAAAAAGAAACAAAAAACCCCTCAGTGTCTTCCTTAACTGCAGTGAAATAAATTCCTGTTTAAACAGGAACATTTGCATTTCTAAATACATATTTATTAAGACAAGGAAAACATAAATATGGAAAGACTGAACACATCTGAAATCAATGAAAGGTTGTGTCATTCACAGTGGCTAGGAGCAAGCAGTCAGCAGAGTTTCTTACCCTCCTGGTGTGAGACCTAACTAACTCCATTTTAAAGTTTGACTCCATCTTAAAATAAGACAGTGAAGTGGCCTTGACATGAATTCCACTTCACTGAAGTCAACTATTCCCCTAGTCTCCTTTGTGCCCATAAAATAATGATAAAATGTCCTTGCTGTGGGACAACAGATAAAAAAAGGACA